>JASANB010003387.1:0-54610 GCA_030248155.1 Sabatieria punctata
TATTTATATCTATGTAACACGTGTATTTCTGGTCTGAAAAGACTGAGGAAGGCGCTAGAGGCCGTTAGGAATGCTAAAACCAGTCTAGGATACTCGCGATTTGGGAAAAAAAACGGAAAAAACAGGCCGGGGGTTTTTTGCAAAAATATCCATCCCTGTTGTATCATGTATACAATAGTGATGTAAAATTATGGACTTTGAATTTCAATTCAATTACAATTAAATTATGGCCTAAGTTTTCAATTTCAATTCAATTAAATTAAATTAATTGAAATAGTTTTCCATTATTTTCAATTACAGTTATATTTTCAATTAAATTATGGAACCTCGAAAAATTTCAATTATGCATTTTTTTCAATTATTTTTTCAATTTTTTTGAAAATTGTTCTATTTTTGCTGTTAGAAAACAGTAACAGTGACCCAGGAGGACTTAGAAAAATGTCCATGTAAAAGCTTAGAGACAGCTGGTTAGCCTGCTGCCCAACCAGGCAAGATAATTTTAAAAGGGTGCCCTTTAAAAACGCATAAAAAGGCATTCTGGGAGAAATGTGCAGTTAGTTCATTATTTATTATATCGGTACATATGTAATCTAAAGGTTTTCAGCATTTATGAGCAACATCACACATCCTACAGCTGTAGGTACCTTCGCCAAAAAAGGGGGGTGTAAACCCACCATACATCTAAAAAGCACTGTTTTGACTTTTATGAACTACAAAATAAAAAGCAAAGCATAAAATATTAAAAACAAACTGAGGTCAGTATAAAAGGGTGACAAACCCTAAATAGGTGTTTGTTTGAAGTCATTAGCGCCTCTAATACTTACGCATTTCCTTACATTCATCACAGGAAATAATTGAAAATACAATTGAAATTCCAGGCGAATTTCAATTAAATTACAATTAAATTATGGCTCAACTTTTGAATTTCAATTAAATTAAATTTTAAATTGAATTGAAATTAAAAACGGGCCAATTATGCGAATTTCAATTACAATTAAATTAATTTTTTACATCACTAGTATACAACACCACGTTCGGCCACTATTGTGGTATCGTACATGGTACCCCTACCTTGGTATTGGTACTAGTACCTGCCCTTCGGATTTCGTTTAGATAATGTACGTACCATACGGTAGGAGTACCATATTTGTCACTACCACAGTCCTCGAACGTGATGATAATACCAATACCATAAACGGTGTAGTGCCTGACTGATATTTCTATTTTGATACTTCGGAAGCTGACTTTCTCTGACAATACGATGCTGGCCAGTTGTTTTAGTCTACGCAGGTGTCTGCCGCAGCAGGCAAAATCGTGGCGGAAGTAGCCGGAAAAAGAAAGATGTTGGTTGAACTTTCTGAGAACTTTTTGCAACTGATGATGTTTGCAGTGCAACCACGGCCACGGAAACACTATAACCACTATCATCAGGCCCTGAAATTATGGCACTATTATTTTCAGCCCAGTCTTTGCTTAGGACTATAATACCAAAAATTACTTGCACATTGTCAGTCAAAAAATAACTCAGCAGATGTTTTACTGTTCCAACTAGAGACCTGCACGGGCCGCCTTTTTCACGGCCCGGCCCGGCCCGGCCTGTCCGGAAAACCCAATTTTTGCGGCCCGGGCCCGGCCCGGCCCTTATGAAAATGCAATTTTTGTGGCTCGGCCCGGCTGAAATCCTCTAAAAATCCTCTGTCGGGCCACCAGGCCCGGCCCGTGCAGGTCTCTAGTTCCAACCGTAAACCTCAAAAAATCATTTTAAGAATCTAAGCAATCGTTTTTGAATAAAAGATAGGGAGAGAAATTCCAAGATTGTTGAATTTTTATTAGGATACCCTGCTTACGTACTGTAGTTCCTGAGATATTTGCGCTCAATGTAGAAACAGATTTTGGCAATAATCATACATGTAACAGGGGGGGGTCTGCCCCCCACCCGAAATAGGCCAGACCCCCCCCCCCCCGGGTGGGGCCCCCCCCCCCCCCCCCCCGAGACGATTTCACCGACCCCCCCCCCCTCCGATTTTTCTGGCAAGTAAATTTTCGAGCAAATTTTTGCAATTTTTTACAATTTCACACACAAAAATTGCTAAAATCGCCTGCAAAAGAGCACTTTTTAGCTGTATTTCAGCCCAAAATAGCGATTTTTGGCAATTTTTAGCCGAAAAATGGCGATTTTTTCGATTTTTGAGCGTTTTTTAGTGCCCACCCCCCTCCCCCAAAATTTTGGCTCAGACCCCCCCCCCGGCCGGCGCCAGACCCCCCCCCCAACCCCCCTCCCCCCATCGGCGGATGGCCTGTTACATGTATGGCAATAATCATGGCGTGCTTTTTCTTTTTCCAGTGCAGTGTGTTCTGGTTGCCACTAGTACCCGATAAAAACCCTTTCAATTTCTATAGCCCCCTAAAACACACCAGTATGCCAAAAAATCTGCCGGGTTTTTACTTATGTATCCGGTACATGTAAAGGCACCTGATTGCACTGCTGTTTATCGAGCACACTTTCAATTTCCTCGGTGCCAATGTTCATGTGAGTGAGTAAGATGAGTACGTCCTCCCCAGGATTGGAGTGGTTTTGGAACATAAGCAAGCTGGCCAAACCGATCACACCCTCCAGTCCAGTAGATTTGCTAGGACGCGATTGGTGAGTTTGGTTCTGCAACCAGACGGCTATGTTGTTTTTCAGTCTGGTCACGCCAGCTTGCAATTGGCTGACGACTTCCACCGATCCATTCGCGGCCGCCGTGTCCGGTCTGGTCCAGAGAACTCCGAACTCGGTCGGAGGCGGGAAATAACTAGAAAATAGAGCAGTGGTACTTTTGGGACACCCTGTGTTATTTTCAATGCAATTTAATTCTAGACAATGTTTTTTTAAAATATTTGACAACCTGCAAGTGAGCGAGATGGTGTCACGGATCGGGTGATGGAACCATTGTTCAGCATGACCACCGAATTCGTCGTTGCCAGAAATTACATAGACCACACGGTTGGCCGCTTTGCAACTGGTCAAGAAGAAGGAGAAAAAAATTGCTATCTTCTGCATGTCGAGTTAAACCGTTGAATGAGAAGATGATGGAGCATCTCGAAAATTCATCGAAACTCCATTCGTTTGTCAGGCCCAGACAGTCGATGTTCAGACAAGACATTTAGTATTCATTCTACTCCTAATGCTCAAGCTAAATAGCCGTATAATCGAACAGACCAAAAAATTTCACATGTATAGGTAGGGTGGGATTGGGATTAGAGATGCGCTCGGCCCGGGCTGCGCTGCGCACACTTTTGGGCCCGCCGGGCCGGGCCGGCAGGTCGGCCCGAATTTCTAAAAATTTGTGTTAAAAATATAGAGTATTTTTGTGTATTTTATTACGATTCCAGTATAGTTCAATATAATTGGGTTGTTTTAAGCTTTTTCTTTAATATTCTGACAAATTAACGAATTTCGACCTCATTTTCTTGATTTTGCTTGAAAAATCCGCCAAAAAAAACAACCCAGCAGTTTTTTGCTGTAACAATATATCAGTTAAAGACCAAAACGGAGTCTCAGTAGGATAAAACTAAAAACGGAAAATGAGCCGAAATAGCGCTAAATTTTGCTCATTTAGACCCAGCAGATTATTTTGCGGAAAGAAGCGGGCCGGGCCGGGTGACAGACGGGTCGGGCAGGGCTGCAAAATATGGAAGACGGGCCGAAAATTCCGGCCCGAGCACATCCCTAGGTGCGATGCGATACAAATTGTTTGTTGCTTTTATTGTTCGCACATGTGCTATTTGGGTGGCTTGAAGCCCAGTAAGCTCTACTATTCAGGTAATAATCGACCTTTTATTTCAACTCAGTCAGTAGTAATAGATCACAAAAATCGAACTTTATTAACAGATACAAGAAGAGAATGGGGAAGGTAAAGAAAATCAGTAAATCATTTAGAGGGCTCGTCCGAATCTTTAGTTCCCGACTTGTCGTCGCTCTCGGTCGGGTTGGTGACCGGGTCGACCGGCGACGTTAGAACAACCTTGGTCTTCTGAATCGGCTTGGTATCGGCAGACGACGTTGACGATTTGGCGACCGACGGCGCGTGCGACTTGGTGGCGCTGGACTTGTCTAGACTTACCACCTTACCGGTGGGACGGATCTTGACTCGGCCGCTGGTGGGACTTTGAACGTTGGTTTGCACGCTACACTTCAGTTCCTCTTTTCCTGACTCTTTCTTCTCTGATTTCGGGGGATTCGGCGTGGTGACAGGTGGGGACGGAGTGGAAGGCTGCGTCTGCGCTTGAGGGGGCGTGGCCGATGGTTCTGCTTTGGGTTTGGAGGCACAACAACAACTGGACAAGAGAATTGCACTGCCCACTCCCAGCGACACTAACAACCACAACATTACAAAACAAAACAAACTGACTAGTAAGGCTACCAATAATAACTATGCAAACTGACGGTCTAAATTTGCTCTTTAGACAATGCAGAAGCTCGGTACTGTATTTTACGCCGTTCTGCTTTGGTTTCTTTCCAACACTCATTCTTCGGGTTTTTGTGATTCAAAACAATCAATGGTTTTGACGCTTTGGGACCGTCCATAAACTACGACGTTCAGAGAGGGGGGTGGGGGTACCCCGAAAAACGTCGCAGAACGTCGGAGGGGGGGTGGGGGGTTGAGGCAAAACGTTGACGTATTTTTGGCCTTTTTTGGTAAGGTTTGACGATTGCAAAATAAGCAAGAATGCAGAGAAAGTCAAACGGTTTTGACACATTTTTGTAGTTGTACCACATACAATGTATGCTAGCGTGATTTGTACAGGGTGTGCAAAAAACAACCCAGCAGATTTTTTTAGTGTAGCAACCGTAAATCTCAACCGATTTGAATAAATCTTTTTTTTGAATGAAAGACAAATAAATTCTTGATTGGTAGAATTTTCGTTAAGATGCTCTGCTTGGTTCTCAAGATATTTGCCCTCAAATTTGAAACACTGATTTTGGCAATGAACAAGAGTGATTAAAACAACCCAGCAGATTTTTTACTGTGGCAACCGCAAATCTCAACCGATTTGAATGACTCTTTTTTAACTGAAAGTTAAATAAATTCTTGAAAGATTGGTGAAACTAACTGGTAAATACGTATGTGCACAGGCACAAATTTTTCTATTAGTCATTTGTGATTACGCAGTCAGAAAAGCAGCTTCAGATTTTGAACGAAAATTCCAAAATTTTATTTCGGGGGGGGGGGGTTCCTCCCAAACGTCGTAGTTTTTATGGGGGGTGATGATGAAAACGTCGGTAAACGTCGGAGGGGGGGTGGGGGTGCAAAATTTTGAATTTTTGAACGTCGTAGTTTATGGACGGCCCCTTTGCTACAATTTTTTTTCACCTCCAGTCAAGCCCTCAGGTGACACCATATCGACATCATCAGTATTACATGGTCTATTAGTCAATTAGCTTGTTCCTGCTCCAAAATCGTCAGTTAAAAATCGACCTACATCTGTAGAGTTGACTTTACAAAACAGATCTGTAAGTGATCGATTACAGATAGGTTTTGAAATGCGGGTTGCCAAAATATTTTATTGTTAGTGTTACAGAAATCATTTTACAGTGTGCATACATACGCTCACATTAATCAGCACAAATTTCAACAAGAGAGAACAATAATAAGCCTAACAAGGAATGTGTAGCTACAGAAGAAACAACGAATAAATACTATAACCATGTTTAAAACATTTCAAATCAACTATAAATAATGGATAAAAATATGTAGAACTTTCACAGCCATCAAATAACGACTCGACTTCATTTCTAGAAGATGCTCTTCCTTGCCCACCTACCTACTACCGACCGATTTTAAATCGCAGCGTCCTAAACTGCAGAGGTAGGAGGACAGTGCTGACACGATCAACGTGGGTGGGCTTCGATTTAGGGTGCAGTCCACTCAACTCAGTCTCTTCCACAGATGAGTCGGCCTTGAGAGCTTTGAGCAAATCCAGTAAAGCTTCCTGTAAAGCTGCAATCTCGCTGAGTTCATTTCAAAAAGAAACTGTTCACCTCAGATCCAGTTGAGCACATTTCTGGCACCTTTCCAACACTGCAGTCCACAGCAGCTCTGTGAATCAGAGCAAGTCGATGCTGATTGGTGGGCAGCTGGGAGGGTCTTGTGGAGAGCAGCTGCCAGTCACAGGGCAACGGACCAATCAGCGATTTGGGCGCTGACGTCACTGGATTAGCGCTCTCTGAGCCATGCATCACCAGCGGCTTGTACAGCAATGTCTGTAGTGCTTGATGGGCGCCCAGGGAGTGGTACAAAAAGTGTTCTGGCTAAAAAATTGCTAACTAACTAGTGTTCGACTAGTGACTAGCGTGAACACAAACAGAAAACCACAAACCACAGCCTGAGTGCTGGCAGGGGAGTCATGATTTTTCTTCTCCAACACAAGCGTGAACTGACTTCTAGCAGGCACATTGTCCCTCGGCAAGCCATCCTCGTCTGAGCCCAGCCCTTTCCAATCATCTTGAGCCAGAATCCTGTCTACAAAACAAGGTGAGTGTGCATAAAAATTGTGTACCCATCTGCTCACCTAACATGATCTCAACCTCGCCCACTGCAGTGCAAGTACCACCGTGTGGGTGGTCCCCGAGAACAGAAAGCCGGGTAGTAGCATCTTGCAGAACAATGGCAGTGGGGATGGGAAAATAGTTGGCCTCAAACTGATGCTTCTCTTGGAATTGTCGCTTGACCAGCTGAAAAACTACAGTTGCTGTTGAAAAGACAAAGAATAAGGCCTTGTTCACATGCAGTCCATTGCTGTCAGTGTAGAACTTCCTGTCCAGGTTTCTGATGTAAGTGCTCACTCGCATAACCAGCTCGCTGTTTCGCAGAGTGCGCAAGTCCACTACGTTGCTGATGTGCACCTGTTGTCCCAGGGTGCCTGATTTAGGAGACAGCAGTACAAGTGGAACATACGCCAAAGATTAAAAGCTCACCATCCATCTCATAAATGGCGACTGAGTGGTAAACGCGCGAGAAATAGGAATGCATTTCAGAAACAACCGGTCCTTTCACATGAAATACTGTCCAACTGTCCACTTTCCAGGGCTAAATTAGGCCTATGTGGAACTAGACATGGATCAGCTAGCAATTCGGCTGAGAGCAGGTAGAACTTGGAAATCCTGAGGGCGGTAGCGCTGGCATTTCCTACCCTCAAAAGTTCGATTTATACCAAAATGCAATTTTTCATGAAAATTTTGAGCTATCTCAAGCTCATTTAAATTCAATTTAACCTTATTCTCATCACACTATGATCAAATTTGATAAAATAGAATAATATTATGATAAAATATAATATCTTCTTGTTGTTCATTGTCAAAAATCACTCGTTCTGACTTTGAAGGCAAATATCTCTGAAACTATTATAAAGCTTGAGTTTCTTAGTAAAAATTTGAACAAGCTTTCAAGAATTTATTTATCTTTCATTCAAAAAATATTTGTGCTCTGCCTTATCATACCTTTGCTGCTTCCCGTGGAGCAAATATGTACGCGCCACTATTGGTTTCTTTGTAGGACCAAAAGCTAACATTCACAGCTTGAGTGCCTAGCTCCTTGCTTATTATTCTCTGAAACAGGATAAGCAGGTAAAAATAGACCATTGTAGTGGACGGCTTACCTTCAACAGGCCACTCTCCACATCATGTTGAGTTTTGAGCTGAGAGGTCTGCATCACAAGGTGCTCCCTGTCTTCCGAATTTTCGTTAGGCTCTACTTTACCCAACTGAGTGGTTGGAAAATCTCTGAGCAACCCAATCTTACGTAGATGCAAGTCTTGCCGCTGTTATCATACTTTGGAATCCGATCCTTCACTGAATCCTGCCGCACAGCCACTTCTGCAAGGACAGTTGACTCTGGTTGTTGCACGGTCCCCTCCAATGTAAACGTTGACAGGCCAAGTGGCTTGAGTTGAGCGATAAAGACCACCTGAAATGAAGAGAAGAGACCAAGCATGACTGCATAGCTAACTGTATTCCTACAGTTGCCAAACCTCATAGGTATCCTTCTTAATGCCTCCTTCATACTCGAAAGCAGGGTTGACCTGAGCCTTGATCGATTCTTGGTCGGCTGACTTCACCTTCACTCTCGGAGTCTTCAGTCGTACCCGAATAGGACTGTTCTGGGAATGAGGTAAGGAATTGAAGACCACTAGGTTTCTGAACAGATCAGCTACCATTGAAACAATAATAATATAATTTGTATCACATTGCCATATTTTCTTCAAGATTCAGTGGCTTTTTGATCTCCAGTGCATTGAAGGCAGGAGCGAGTTCGTTCTGGAAAATAAGACCGCACCTGACAGATCCAGAGAATACGCAAACAAACCATAGACAAAGGCACAGTTTTGGAAGCGTCACCCAGTATTGCTTGAGCACATTCACAGGTCACTGCTGACATTTCATTAATTGATTTGAACAATCTCAACAGCAAAAGCAACATAGAACTTCAACTGCAAACGTTCACATTGACTGACTGACTAACCTTCTGCCGTAATCCTTGTGCACATGTTGCTTACTGGTGCCGGTAATGGCGTCATGATGTTGAAACAGATCCAAGTTCCTTCTGGCTTCAGTCAGCCTCTCCACCATTTTCTCCTTTCGCTCCTCCGACACTTCAGCTGCAGCTGAGGCAAAAGCCCAGGCCGAGATTAGATCGGCCGCTCGCAGGTGGTGCTGAAATTACAAAGCAAGCTGAACTGAGGAAGAGAAGCAGGATCGAACCTGCAGCAGTCTTTCTTTGCGCTTGTAAAAGGGTCTGGTCGAAAAGTAACCGGTGCAGATTACGGCACCGACATCGCTGTAGGGGAAGAAGTCTCCACTCAGTATAGGAATATTCTTCTTTGGCAACAGTTGTTGCACTTCACGGAAGTAGTCGGAAAGCGTGCCAAAGCGAACTTCTAAAAATTTACCCACTGCTGCTGGCTGAATGCACACCAACAGTATTGAACAGCCCAGCCCGTTTTGGATGGAACTTTTTGGTAGAAAATCGGCTGTGCAAAAAATGCAAATGTGCGGTACGGCCCGGACCGACAGTAACAGGAGACAGACCAATATTCCAATCGGTTCTGCTGTTCATGTAGTCAAAGAGAGGCATGTAGTTGTCGTGTTGCTGGTACCACTCCTCTTTCATGTCATAACGGAAGTCATCTCCCAACATAGACATAACAATGGGAACACGAAAAATCGACGACATACGCTTGTACTGATTGAACAGCATCTCTGCCCTGAAAGTCAATAAATCGCACGCAGAAAACCTGCCTGCCTATCCCACGAGAGAGCTTAGAGGCCCCATCCGAAACTACGTGCAATAGTAGCCAGCTCGGCTGGCTCAAAAATCACTAATTTTTAACGTAAAATCCATTTGAAAGGCCTTTGGTAACCGTATTTGACGTTAATGCTAATATTTACATAAGACAAATTGTTGTTTTAGAAGCCTTTTTCACACCTCCCTATTTAGCGAAACACACATGTAACAGGTGATCAGCCGATGAGGGATCGGGTTGTGGGTCTCTGAGTCCAAATTCTAGGCGAAGTTAAAAATCTCTAATTTCGGCTCAAATACAGCTAAAAAGTGCTGTTTTACAGATTTACGATTTTAGCAATTTTAGTGTCTGAAATCCTGAAAAATAGTAAAAATTTGTTCAAAAATTACTTGCCAAAAAACCGGAGGTAGGTAGCTGGAAAAATCGTCTCCGGAGTCCCAATCGGGGGAGACCCCGGACCCCCTATTACATATACGTGCGTATGGCGAAAGCCCTCTCCTCTCCTCTCTGGCCCAGCGCACCGCTTAGATGTAAAGCAAAGCTGAGGTACTTTTTAGCCACATTGGCGGAGGTAATTTTCTGCGGCTTCGGTCCGCCGCAACTGAAGTGAGTGAGGCGTTTGAAGTCGAACTGGCAGCAGACGGAAGAGTCCGGACCACAACTGTTTGGAACGTCATAATGGGCATAAGGCAGCAGGTAAGTGAACACGTCCGATTCTCCCTGACTGTCCCACAACTGTCTCCAAGTGAACGGAATCGACTTCCTGTGCTGCAGGTTCAACTTCATCTGGTGGTTTATCCTGTTGATCACCAGCTTGTGCAGTCCCGCCGCAGAGAACAGGTAAGGCACTGTGGCCCCATAGCCGAACGGGTCGTTAGACCACATTATCTCGGGCACCGTTCCTGAACAACCACAGCTCTTGCTTGGAATGCACACGAAAGTTGATAAGTACGTGACAGACAGACAGAGACAGAGACAGAGACAGAGACAGACAGAGACAGAGACAGACAGAGACAGAGACAGAGACAGAGACAGAGACAGAGACAGAGACAGAGACAGAGACAGACACAGACAGACAGAGACAGACAGAGACAGACAGAGACAGACAGAGACAGAGACAGACACAGACAGACAGAGACAGACAGAGACAGACAGAGACAGACAGAGACAGACACAGACAGACACAGACAGACACAGACAGAGACAGAGACAGAGACAGAGACAGACACAGACACAGACACCGACAGACAGACAGACAGACAGAGACAGACAGAGACAGACAGAGACAGAGACAGAGACAGACAGACAGAGACAGACAGAGACAGAGACAGAGACAGAGACAGAGACAGAGACAGAGACACAGACAGAGACAGAGACAGAGACAGACACAGACACAGACACCGACAGACAGACAGAGACAGACAGAGACAGAGACAGAGACAGACAGACAGAGACAGACAGACAGACAGACATATGGTACCACGCTGTTCAGATTTCGTACCATTTATGGTACCGCACCATACAGTATATGGTACCGGCACCCATGGCCATGGGTACCGGTACCATATATGATACCACTACCCTAGGTGCCGGTACCATATATGATACCACTACCCTAGGTGCCGGTACCATATATGATACCACTACCCTAGGTGCCGGTACCATATATGATACCACTACCCTAGGTGCCGGTACCATATATGATACCACTACCCTAGGTGCCGGTACCATATATGATACCACTACCCTAGGTGCCGGTACCATATATGATACCACTACCCTAGGTGCCGGTACCATATATGATACCACTACCCTAGGTGCCGGTACCATAAACGGCGTTAAGTGCCTGACTGTACAATATGTCGACAAATCTCTGACTGGTCGGGCATACATTGTACATACGTACCTGTACATGCACTAGAGGGTTTGTGGGTACCCCTAACTAAAACCGTCAACCCCCAGCCCTGGCCCAAGATACAAGTGGTACTAGCGGCTCCAGTACTAAGAAACTGTTTCCGAAATCACTAATTGTTAGCTTAAAGTTCGCTTAGAATACGTCTGGCAACGGAATTTCGCTTTTCCGCGGCTGATATTTAAGAGAAATCGGCATTTTACAGGCCCTTTCCGTCATTTATGCTCATTTTTAGCTGTAAAACGCTATTTGGCAACTTAAAATAGCGATTCTTAGTCTGATTGTTATTACGTAAAAAGTGCTAAAGCGGCATTTCAAGGCGTTTTGGAGTTGCTTGAACGTTTGGACCCCCTACTGACCGAAAACTCCCTTACCCCCTCCCAAGACCTGTTACATGTATGCGACTGTGTATAGGACAAAACAAAATTACACTAGGCACTATGATGTTTGACAGATCATGTAAAATAGCTATTACCCAATTCTTTGAAGAGAAACTGCTGCCCTTCGATTATGTTGTCAACGGTGGCCGGGAAGTAAGGATTGGCTTCGTCAGTCATCACCCAGCCTCCGCTGCACATTTCTAGTCTGCCGCTTTGGATCAATCTAAAAACAAACAACACCGGTGCATTTAGAGCGGACAGACACTCGTGTTGGATCGATTTGTAAAACGCTCAAATCTTTTTTGAGGATTACCTAGTTGCCCAGGAAGAAAGACCGACGTAAAGGCGCCATCAAACCAAACGAACGTACTTTTTGACAATGTCCTTCTTCTCCTGACTTGCTCTTTTCCACCAAACAGAGAAGAAACTGATTTCGGTCCAAATAAAGGTCATATTTGGGTGGCTGGGCATAAATTCCGTCATGAAATTGAGGATATTATCGGTGTCTTTAGAATAAGCATCGAATGTTTTGAGCCAGCCTAAAGCATACATATGTACGTACATACATACAATGTACACAGGGTCCGCCAAAAAAACAACCCAGCAGATTTTTCGCAGTAGCAACCGCAAATCTCAACCGATTTGAATGAATCCTGTTTTTAAACGAAAGATAAATACAGGGTGGGCCATTTATCTATTTCAGGTTTCATATAACCATAACTTTTTTCCAGTCTGATCGATTTTATTAAAATTTTACATACAAATGTCTTAACACTTCAAATTTTTACAGTTAAAATTTAAAATTAATCCTTCACTCTGGTCTCTAGTTATGCGTCTCCACGCGGCCGCCACTTTTTTCGATCACTTTCTCCAGCCTCAGTCGGTACTCCAGCATAGTCTTCTGCCGCATCTCGACCGTAATCTCTTCAAAGGCCATCCTGATGCGCTCTTTCAGTTCTGGAATGTCAGCCGGTCGCGTGGCATAGACTTTTGACTTGATAAAGCCCCATAAGAAAAAGTCGCAGGGCGTTAACCCTGTCAAAATGACCGGACACAAATACATGTCACGAACCTATAAAAATACATATACCTATCGAATCCGAACAGGTTCGCGAATTTTTCTCTGCCTTTAATGTGAACTTCTACCTATCGCCTATTTGTTCGCAAAACTCCATCTAATGGTTCGGTCTCCAGAACCTACTTCCGAACATTTAAAGCAGACACAAATGAACCTTTCGGCTAACTCTAAAGAACCTTTCACGCAAACACATGAACCTTTACATGAACCTTTACAACTTTTACACATGAACCTTTATTACGATGTGAACCAACGATCCAAACTATTCTGTGTTTAAAATGTTATGAACATTTTCATCGGAACCATTACGAAATTCGCGCTTATTATTTTGCTGTTGAATCGAAGCTCAGAAAACATTTGATCAAAAATCTTATGAACGGCAGTGTTAGTAAAACGGTTTGGCTGCGTCGCACAATTTTTTAGTTGGAATCACCTTGAAATCAGGGTAGCTGGCGTATCTTGTGGCCACACTTGCTTTATCACTTCCTGAGTGTGTGAGCCCTCTACCCCCACCTAATTTTCTCTTACAGCTCCATGCTGCTTATCTTCTCCATATTCTCAGCTGCAAGTGTTGCACACTTCGTTGCTGGGCTGCCGAGCTGCATTATCGACTCAGCGACTCGGTTCATTGACGTGGCTTTTCTCTCAGCCATTCACCGGCCTGATCACCACAACCACAGCTTCGCTCGCTCTTTATAACGCTTTTCAGCCCCGATTCTCAGTGTCCAATACTACCATTGTGGTCTGGTTCCATGCCTCAAGATGGTTTCACCGCCGATGCTACTCCTCTTGCTCCGGTTTGCTGAGACCACAAGGAATATCAGATGAACAAGCTCTCATTACACGCCCCTATCTCCTTCCTATTTCTTCCTCACCCTCTACTCTTTCTTTCCCTTCTCAAGATGTGTCAAACATCTTTTCGTAGGTAACGTCCCACTCTGCCATACGAAAAGGTGCGTCTGTTGGCCTGATATCAACAGTTAATCGCTGATGGCCAGGGCGAGAAATACAAAAAATAGCGTTGTTATTCCCTTCACTTATCATGACAAAGTCGTATCACGTGTGTCGGTAAATTGGAAGTAGGGCCTTGCTTTTCTGTCACCTCACAGCACACTTGTCCTTGTATTCTTTACGGCAGCCTTGCCACACTTGGCGCGAAGTCAGAATGTCATCAAAACCAAGGTCAATTAGCTACAGCATAATTGGTGGCAAAGGTTCGTAATTTTGGTCATATATCGTACAACATCGATAGGTTCCACATGGCAAAGGTTCGGCACTGTTAGTGAAGTTTCATGGCCAGGTCAAGAAAAGTTCATACCAGTTGTTGAAAGGTTCTTTAAAAGGTTCATGGTCAAGTCATAAAGAGTTCGGCGTTAGGTGTAATGGTTCGTTTGAATTTGGTTATAGGTTCATTAGTAAAATTCGAACAAACGCGAACCTCTCAATGGTTCATGAACCTAAAAACGAACCGAGAAACGGAAAAAAGTTCATAAATTACGAGCCTTTAGATGTTCGGAATGAATTGCGAATCTATACCTATCAAATCCGGGATCGGCCGAAATTGGGGTGGTCATTTCGGATGGGTTAAGTCCGGGCTGCGTGGTGGCCAGGGCATGTTGGGGGATCCACGGCCCATCCAGCGGTTTGGGAACCACTCGTTGAGCCATGCACGCACCGCCAGGCCCCAGTGGGGAGGCGCCCCATCCTGCATAAAAAGCAGCTCCTCTTCCATTCCACTTTCAACCACCGCTGGCCAAAACCCGTCGCGCAACATCGCCAGGTAGCGCTCCGCGTTGACATTTTCGTCAAAGAAAAACGGGCCAAAGACACCACCACAAATTTTAACAGTAAAAACTTGAAGTATCAGGGTGTATCTATACAAAATTTCAGCAAAATCGGTCTGTGTAGGAAAAAGTTATGTCCTAATGAAACTGGGAATAGATAAATGGCCCACCCTGTATATCCTTAAAATACTGCTGAAATTTTTATTAATGTACTCTGCTTTAGTTCCTGAGATATTGGCTCTCAAAATCAAAACAGCGATTTTGGCAGTGAACAAGAGGGATTTTTTATTATTCTGCACTTCGTAATAAAACGGATTCCTTCTACTGCTAAGGGCTATTGGAGGCTTTACTGGTGACACAGAAACTCGGTTTACTTCAACACTAAAATATCATTAGCCCCAGCAGTAGGAATCTGCTTTATTATGAAATGCAACGGAATCGCTCTTGTTCTTTGCCAAAATCTGTTTCGACTTAGAAGGCAAATATCTGAAGAACTAAACTGTGAATCTCTATAAAAATTGCACCAATCTTTGAAGAATTTATCAACCTTTCATTCAAAAAAGGATTCATTCAAATCGGTTGAGATTCATGGTTGCAAAAGTAAAAAATCTGCTGGGTTATTCGTTATTACTCTTGTTCATTGCCAAAATCTGTTTTGATTTTGAGGACATATATCTCAGGACCTAAGCAGGCTATCTTAATAAACGTTACATCAATCTTTCAAGAATTTATTTATCTTTCATTTAAAAAAAGGATTCATTCAAATCGGTTGAGATTTTCGGTTGCTACAGCAAAAAATCCGCAGGGTTGTTTTTTTGGCGGACCCTGTAATAGGGGGTTTGGTACGCATATGCCCCTCCGACCATATAGCCAGTCACCAAGATAGGAAACACGCCTGCCTCCGATTTTCCTGCCACCCAATTTTCTCGCAATAATTTCAGACAAGAAACTTGCCAACAAAAGTTCCTCCCAAACAGCCATTTTTAGCCGGAAACAACGATTTTATGCGTTTTTTAGAACTCAATCCCGCCTCCCCTTAGGCGGCTGACCTGTTGCCTAAAGAAGGAAACACTATTTTCCGAAAAAAGCCGTATATAAACATAACATTTTACGTACCGGGATCAACATGCGTATGGGGAACGACAAAGACTTTGATTTTCTGCTTAGCTCCACTGGAATATTGACTGGGCATTGGAGCGTCGAATCTGGGATAGGGACCATTCCCAGCGAAGTGCTTCCACAGCTCTTCTGTCTAAAAAACGAAAAATTATGCGATGCGATAATTTTGTCACCTGTTCAACTGTAGCTCACCTGTTCATTAACTTTTGGTTCCCTTGGATAGGCTTGCTTGCAGGTAAACTGAGTTTCTCGTCTTTTATATGCTTTTACAGAGGACGAAGTATTTGAATCCGTTTCCTCCTCCCAGGGATATTTGGGCCTCTGTTTACTGGACTGAACTGGACCCTAAATCGACAGTTTATCAGCGATTACTTTACCTATCGTCACAAAATACCTACCCGGTTTTTCCGTATAAACGCCCCCCAAATAGTGGCCCCCTGGGCGTTTGCCCATGGGCGTTTATTAAGATAAAACATTTTGTCCAGGAAAAGTTTAAAATATGATGAAAAACGGGTTAAAACCTCATAAATTCGTTCTAGAAACATGAGTTTCAGTATAGAAAAACGATATTATCAGTTGTTGTTGAAGAATCAGTGCAAAAAATAAACTCACAGACAGACCGCGCTCGGCCAGAAAGCAGTTGCCAATTCCAAATAAAGGCACATGTACAGTACTTTCCAAATAGCCGCCCCTGGGCGTTTATTCAGATTAGAACAGAACAGAATATGTGAAAAGTGCCAAAACTAAATAAACGCCCACGGGCGTTTTTACGGAAAAACCCGGTACTTACTTTAGTAATACCTCCTATTTAGAACCAATTTTTTTAATTTACTACCAGAACCAAAGTACTGCACCAAACCAAATTCAAAATAGCTCCTGTACCAAACCATATCACAATCAAATTTTCTTTAGCAAAAAAAATTAGTACAAAAGCTATGATTTTGGTATAACGGTTTTTCGTTTTTTAGTAGCTCATTGGTTATATTTTCAACACATTCTAAAAGGCGTCGAAATATTTTTACACACTTTCTGCAGCGAACCACACATGCCAAAAATTATACCAACTAAATTCAACCTGTATATGTTAATACTTTACCATCCATACGGTATCAAATTTAAACCATACTGTACCAAAATTCAAACTTTGAATTTAGTAGGTAATATACCAACAGTTTATGTTAGGTTCAAAAGGCGCCTTATGAAAACAACTTACTCTGTACATGAAAAGCATCCATAGTACCACACTGACGCTAGCTATCCAGGCCCAGAGATTGCGCCGCCTTAAACGCGGCATGACTGAAACAGAATGAACCATTATTAGCATAACAAGGGAAACCGATTTTGCCCAAACCCACCAGCTAGACGCAGGTTTGAATAAAAGCCTCTGTAAAACATAGCAGAGAAATATAGTTCTAGCGGGGTGTTAGGAGCATAAAGATTACGTAAAAGCCAAGAGAAGCAGCGGCAGTAGGACAAATTCAGAATGTATAATAGTGGCTGTTGCTTGGGAATCAGAAGCTTTGCTTTCAATAGTCGCTCACGAGACCACGCCAAATTATTATCAACCGGCGCAATATTACGATTGTAAAAAAGTAGGCCGTCTAAATGTTTTGGCAAAGCCCTCATGCCCGTTACACAAATCTCGTCTGATCGATGCAAATTTTTTGTTTCTAACTGATAGTGCTTTTGGCTTTCCATAGTTGGCTTTCAGCATAAAATAGCACTTTTGCAAGCTAACAAACAACTCGCCTGTCTAATTGCAACTTAGTAAAAGCATAATATCGCTTTTTAGAGACGCGTTTCCGAAGCGTTCTGGACCCCCGGTACCAGCTGTACCTTATTTTGTATTTTTTTAGAACAAATGGGGCGAAAAATAAGCTGTTTACTTTTAAATCGGTGACTGCAACCCATCATGTGCACAGCAACCGAGCGTTTACTAGAGTGACTACAACGCAACCGACTAGTGCGCACAACACAACACAAAGAGCCGAAGCGATATGCAAATATATTACGGATGTCTCTACCTACAGTACATACGTAACACGAAAACGGGCCGCCTAAAGCATACATGGATGTACGTACCTATGGACAATATGTATGTAGCGCATACATGTAACAGGTCATCCGCCGATGGGGGGAGTGGGGGTTGGGGGGTCTGGCGCCGGCCGGGGGTCTGAGCCAAAATTTTGGGGGAGGGAGGTGGGCACTAAAAAACGCTCAAAAATCGAAAAAAATCGCAATTTTTTGGCTAAAAATTGCCAAAAATCGCTAATTTGGACTGAAATACAGCTAAAAAGTGCTGTTTTGCAGGAGATTTTGGAAATTTTTGTGTGTGAAATTGTAAAAAATTGCAAAAATTTGCTCGAAAATTTACTTGCCAGAAAAATCGGAGGGGGGTCGGTGAAATCGTCTCGGGGGGGTCCCATCCGGGGGGGGCTGGCCTAAGTCGGGTGGGGGCAGACCCCCAGACCCCCCTGTTACATGTATGATGTAGCGCACAAATACTGCACCTGATTGTGCATAATGCGTGGTTAATTTAAGAATGCCTGTACAGTAGCGTACTGTAACGTCGGGTACACCCCCTTTGTGGTGGAGGTCCAGGTACTATACATAGAAATAAAAAATCGATCAAAAATAGAACAAACGACAAAAATTTACGTTCTAAAACTGTCCAGTCTACGCTCAGACTGCCTTTTAAAGCGAATAAAGACTCTTTTTTGAAAATTTTCTGTTTCTGGTCAGGGAGAAGCCCAGGGTTGTATAATTAACAGTTAAGAGTCAGTCTCTGGACCAATCGAGTTTTAGTATTCAGACCCAAAATTGAAACTTTGGCCTAGAGAGCTGTAAGTTGGTACACTAATACATATCGATAGGTTATGTAACCACCGCAAAGGATTTCCCGATTCGACGCTCCACGCTCGAGATACAGCCGTCTGAAAATCGGCTCGCTTAACTATGGGACAAAAATTTCGAACTTGAATTTCTTTCCTGCTAAAACCAGTTGGGACCTAGAATTTGGAGATTTTACGTAACTTTTAGAGTACTTTAAGAATTTTTGGTCGGTTTTCGATTTTGACGAAAAAAATTTTTTTTCGACCCGCTTCCCGCCCCCTAGCTCGTCTGGAACCCCCCCTATATGGGTTTTTTTATTTCAGATTATTGTAGCGCCATTTGTTGGCTACAGATCGGTGCCAAGCACGATAGCCCACGGCCCGGGGTTTTGGAGTAAATTGACTTCAAATGGCTGAAAATCGCATTTTTTTCCAGTTTTACTGTGGAACAAAATTTCGAACTTGAATTTCTTTCCTTCTAATAACAGTTGGGACCTAGGATTTGGGGGTTTTACGTAACTTTTAGAGTACTTTAAGAATTTTGGGTCGGTTTTCGATTTTGAGGAAAAAAATTTTTTTCGACCCCGTTCCCGCCCCCCTAGCTCGTCTGGAACCCCCCATATGCGGGTTTTTTTAATTCAGATTATTGTAGCGCCATTTCTTAGCTACAGATTGGTGCCAAGCACGATAGCCCGCGACCCGGGGTTTTGGAGTAAATTGACTTCAAATGGCTGAAAATCAGATTTTTTCCAGTTTTACTATGGGACAAAATTTGCGATTTTCAGCCATTTGAAGTCAATTTACTCCAAAACCCCGGGCCGTGGGCTATCGTGCTTGGCACCAATCTGTAGCTAACAAATGGCGCTACAATAATCTGAAATAAAATTACCCACATAGGGGGGGCTCCAGACGAGCGAGGGGGCGGGAAGGGGGTCGAAAAAATATTCTTTCGTCATAATCGAAAACCGACCAAAAATTCTTAAAGTACTCTAAAAGTTACGTAAAATCCCCAAATTCTAGGTCCCAACTGTTTTTAGCAGGAAAGAAATTCAAGTTCGAAATTTTGACCAATAGTAAAACTGGAAAAAAATGCGATTTTCAGCCATTTGGAGTCAATTTACTCCAAAACCCCGGGCCGTGGGCTATCATGCTTGGCACCAATCTGTAGCTAACAAATGGCGCTACAGTAATCTGGAATAAAAAAAAACCACATACGGGGGGTTCCAGATGAGCTAGGGCGGGAAGGGGGTCGAAAATAATTTTTTTCGTCAAAATCGAAAACCGACCAAAAATTCTTAAAGTACTCTTAAAATTACGTAAATTCCCCAAATTCTAGGTCCCAACTGTTTTTAGCAGGAAAGAAATTCAAGTTCGAAATTTTGTCCCATAGCAAAACTGGAAAAAAATGCGATTTCAGCCATTTGAAGTCAATTTACTCCAAAACCCCGGGTCGCGGGCTATCGTGCTTGGCACCGATCTGTAGCCAACAAATGGCGCTACAATAATCTGAAATAAAAAAACCCATATAGGGAGGGTTCCAGACGAGCTAGGGGGGCGGGAAGGGGGTCGAAAAAAAATTTTTTCGTCAAAATCGAAAACCGACCAAAAATTCTTAAAGTACTCTAAAAGTTACGTTAAATCCCCAAATTCTAGGTCCCAACTGTTTTTAGCAGGAAAGAAATTCAAGTTCGAAATTTTTGCCCCATAGTTAAGCGAGCCGATTTTCAGACGGCTGTATCTCGAGCGTGGAGCGTCGAATCGGGAAATCCTTTGCTGTGGTTACATAACCCATCGATATGTATTAGTGTACCAACTTACAGCTCTCTAGGCCAAAGTTTCAATTTTGGGTCTGAATAAGGCAAAGGGCCAAAACTCGATCAGTTCAGAGACTGACTCTTAAAAATTCAGACCTGTTATTCACAGTGTTAATAACGTTAATAACAGTGTTATTAACATAAAAACCTGTTAAAAATTCAAAAACGCCTGAATTGGCTCCAGCAGCATGGCAAAAGCCTAGTATTATTATTATTTGGTATTATTCGGTATTATTTGGTATTTTCAAGGTATTTGGTATTATTTGGTATTTGGTATTTTTTAAATACCATATATATATATATACCAAATAGTTTAAATAACTAATCAGTTAGCTTTTAAGCGAAAAATTCTGTATATTTTGCGACTGTATACCATGTCAGAGCTCGTCTGTTCAGAGTTTTCTCTTTATTTCTAATTTACTAAAAGTTTAACAATGCAGATACGCAGAGCAAGACGTCTCTTTACCGTTTCTGAGCAACAAAACAATAAAGAATTCTGACCAGTTTAGCTTATAACAAACAACCATTCATGGAAAATTCTCAAAAAGTGTGAGGGGCCCCCATGAAACGACGCAAGGCGATTTTGGGGGAAGGGGGGGGGTCCGAAAAATCGGGATTTTGGTACTACGTCATTTATGGATGGCCCCTTTATCGAGACCGAGCCTAGACCGCAAACGTCACAACGTTATGCTTGCCCATTTCCCGAGTAAGTGAAAAACCATCAAATTCTGCTCGTTTTCTTTCTCGGCATGACTAGATTTCTTTTAGATGCATCGAAAACTCTTCCACCGAGGCAAAACTTATATATTTTTGCTGAAAAAAAACAAAAAGTATGACTTTGCGCTTATTTCAAACAGCTAGCGACCTGTTTATCAACTATTTGGAATAATTTGGTATTATTTGGTATAGAAAATACAATCTGGTATTTGGTATTTTTTATACCATTTGCATCCCTAGTCTCAATAACTAGCAGAAGTATGGTAAATAATCATTCAATGAAGCGTTGGATGCATCCCGAGTTACGGGAAGCTTAAAATAATTTTTTACACTAATTCGAATTATTTACAAGCCTCATGTTAATAACGTGTTATTAACGTGTTAATAACACGTGTTAATAACGTGTTTTTAACAGCTACCCAACCCTGGAGAAGCCCCTTCAGGCCATTTTAAACTACTAATTTCTATAATAAAGAAATTCTCGGCCAAGCAGGTTTAGGTATAGCAATTCAAATGCTAAAGACAGACCGATAGACAGACAGTCTAGACATCGTTTTATTAGAATAAATAAGGTAATTTCCTTTAGTCCGCAGCAAACTAGGCCTGGTAGTTCAATTTTACATTTAGGTCCGGGGCCACTCAAAAACCGGCCCTGCTAACACAGGCAAGAAGGTGACAGTTTTGGCCGGCAAACAGCGAAACCGCTTTTAGCTACTAATCGACCAAACGCAACAGGCAGGTAAGCAGAGAGATAAAATCGGCCGACACGCATAAGCCACGAATGTTTAGAGACGCAGCCAACCGAAATGCTGCGGTCAAGTGTGAGAGAGCGAACTGAAGCGAAACCGACACCATTAGTGGCTCTGAGACACGCACGGCGATCAATTGAACACGTTTTGGCTAAATAATTAATTAAGCCCGGCGCCCAAACCCAATTTGGCCATTAACACGACGGGGAGGGCGCGACCAAAAACTAATAAAAGAGGCAGAACTGCTGCGGCCAACACCAGACAGACACACGCACTGCGACTGTTTGCTTAAGAGAAGCGCGCAAAGGCCACCAACCAACTAGCCGACCAGTTTTACCGGGCACAGAGTATAATGGTAATAATGGAGAGCGCTTATTAAATAAAGCGGCCGCTCTCCCCATAGAAACAAAAGTCATCCCGCTTCCTCTGCTGCTAATAGGTGCCGAGCAGCTGACGCTGTCCAATAACATTTGCCACGCGTTCACCTGAGATTAGCATCATTAGCCGCTCAGAACTAGACTCCTCTCTGTCTCCTATTACTTGATTAGGACAGACTTCATGTCTACATACATACATACATACATAAGCCTACTACATACGAACCACGGGGTTTTGGTTTTGGCCAAACCTCTCAAGAGACTGTTTGAGGAGCCCCGCCCCGAAAATACAAGTACATACTAGTAAACTGGCTGCAAATCACTAATCTGTAGCTTAAAATACTTTTTGGTAATGGAATTTGGCGTTTTATTCAAGATGTAGTGCACTTTTTAGAAGCCTGATTTGTCATTTTTAGCTGTTAAATGCAATTTGGCGGCAAAATTGTCTTATTATTAATTAAAACGTGCTAAAAACGCATTTCCAGGCGTTTCGGAACTTTTTGAAAAATTCTGAGCCCTCCCTCGGTGAAACTCGGTACCGGAACCCGTTTGGTTAGGCGTAGACTGGTCCTAAAAACTGAAGACAAAATTACTTTTACAAACAGTTTTCATTGGAAAAAATAGGTTGGGTAATACATAAAAATAAAGAGAAAAATCAATTCTTCCTTACTTTACTCTAGCGTGCGTGGGTTGGGCCTCTACGTAATAGTAATCGGTATATGTATGTACATTACGTAGGTAGCGAGGCAGGAGTTAAATAGACCACTGAAGGAGGGATGGCAGCTGAGGCCGCGCCGCGCTTTGACAACGACGACCGACGGTGGCCAATAGTTTCAGTATTTATTCGAGTCAAACACCACACAAATCGCTCTATGCGTCCTTTTGTGCCACCACGTACTCGCCCTACCGAACAACACCACCCTTTTCCTATATTTTATTATCGTTTTGGCTGGGTCAACTTAGCCACTGCAAAAGGTACATAGACTGGACTTGGCCTATGCGCCTGCACTGTACGTATACCGAACATATTTTATCAGTAACAGCTGACTTATGGGCTTGTAAGCTAGAGATGACCCAAAAATTGTTGATATTTCCGCAAATTTAGACCAAACAAGCTGGTATTTCGAACAGCTGATATTGTGCCAAGATAGCGGAATTTTGTGCGTTAAAGTTTGGTGGTTCAGACTTAACCTGAGAAATTATGTAATATTGGGCAATTACAACACCTAGCGTTAAAATAAAAACTTTTCTTTTTGCTGTCACTCCCGCAAAGCTTCGTCAAGTGACCTGAAATTTGGGGAAGCATTGCAAAATAGTGGCACCTTTATGTGTTAAAATTATGCACTGAGATTAACACCAGTCCTGACAAAATCATCATAACTCATCAGGTCCGGGCCGGCGAGGGGGTTGCGTTGCGTAGCGGTTTTTCATGCAGTGGTGGAAAATTTGAAAAAGCTCTAAAACACTTTGAACGGTCTGCCTTTTTAGCACGTTTTAATTACGTAGTAACAAAGCTCAAAATCGCAATTTTAAGCAGCCAAATTGCGTTAAGGGCTAAAAGCAAACATAAAATGACAAAAAGGCTTCTAAAAACTAGTGATGTAAAAAATTAATTTAATTGTAATTGAAATTCGCATAATTGGCCCGTTTTTAATTTCAATTCAATAAATTTAATTTAATTGAAATTCAAAAGTTGGGCCATAATTTAATTGTAATTGAATTGAAATTCGCCTCGAATTTCAATTATATTTTCAATTATTTCCTGTGGTGAATGTAAGGAAATACGTTAGTATTAGAGAGTATTAGAGTATTAAAGAATGACCTATCTAGGGTTTGTTACCTCTTTATCACTGACCTTGGAGATGGATGGATTGTGCGCGCGGGCGTTTGGTTACACTGCGGGCCCATTACGCACACCCACATCCAGCCCTTCCTTCGCTGCCTTCACTACTAGCGGGCACACATGCTCGGTGTCAGTCTGGGCAGATCTCAGTGGTAGCTGTCCCCGTTCTCGATGTCCCAAACTCCCAACACATATGTAGTTGCAATTGTAGCTTAGGTGCTTAGGCAGAGCCAGTCGTTTCCCATTTACCTACTCGTTGTCAATAGCTCTCGGTGGCCTGGGTTGGGCCTTCTGCCAACGACCAACTCTTTGCGGAAAGAAAATTGCCCCGCCGATTGGATGAACGCACGACCACACGCACAGTCGCGGCCTAAGCCATTACACCAGCCGTCTGACACTGACCTCACTTTGTTTTGTAACGTTTTATGCTCTGCTGTTATTTGTACTGATATTTAATAATGAACTAACTGTAAATTTCCCCCAGAATGTCATTTTATGCGTTTTTAAAAGACAACTTTTTAAAATTTCCTCGGCTGGTTGGGCAGTACGCTAACCAGGTGTCTCTAAGCTTTTACATGAACATTTTTCGAAGCCCTGCTGGGTCACTGTCTTTTAACAGCAAAAATAAAACAATTTTTCAAAAAATTGAAAAAATAATTGAAAAAAATTGCGTAATTGAAATTTTCTAAAGTTCCATAATTTAATTGAAAATATAATTGTAATTGAAAATAATGGAAAACTATTTCAGTTAATTTAATTTAATTTAATTGAAATTAAAAACTGAGCCCATAATTTAATTGTAATTGAATTGAAATTCAAATTCCATAATTTTACATCACTACTAAAAACATCTAACCTACGTAACGCCTTGAATAAAAATACCGGAAATGTTATATTTTATCACCAAAAAGCATTTGTAAGTTAAAAATTTGATGAGCCTATTCGTTAGTGCTGGAGTCACTACTACTGTATTGTACAGTATTTTATTACAGTACTTATTTTATTACAGTATTTTATTATATTTTATTAAATACAGTACAATACAATAGCAGTAGTAGCATACATGTAACAGGTCATCCGCCGATGGGGGGAGGGGGGTTGGGGGGGTCTGGCGCCGGCCGGGGGGGGGGTCTGAGCCAAAATTTTGGGGGAGGGGGAGGAGGGTGGAGGGGGGTGGGCACTAAAAAACGCTCAAAAATCGAGAAAAATCGCAATTTTTGGGCTAAAAATTGCCAAAAATCGCTAATTTGGGCTGAAATACAGCTAAAAAGTGGTGTTTTGCAGGCGATTTTGGCAATTTTTGTGTGTGGAAGTGTAAAAAATTGCAAAAATTTGCTCGAAAATTTACTTGCCAGAAAAATCGGAGGGGGGTCGGTGAAATCGTCTCGGGGGGGTCCCCATCTGGGGGTCTGGCCTAAGTCGGGTGGGGGCAGACCCCCCAGACCCCCATGTTACATGTATGAGTAGTAGTAATTTTGGGGACCAAAGTTAAAGTTCCCAAACTGTCTCGTGGTACTGTAGGGCACGTGGGTTGACCTTTCTAACCAGGGGCAGGTAGCGACCGCATAATAAACCCCCTAGTACAAGTATGTTAAAAGTTTGAACTCACATTTGGAAGACGGAGCCATAATCTATGTAGAGTGGCTTCTTTCAATTTTTCCGTTTTTTTCTATTCCCAAGACAGACGTGGCACTAGTGCCGTGCTCATTTGTCATTCATTCAGCCGGGACAGAGAGCTCCCGTAGGCCTTGACTGGCCTTCAGAATGCTGACGGGCTTGCATCGTCGCTTGCATCTATTAAAAGCAGATTGCCGAGGCGACACCAGCACGCTAACCGGCCTATGCATTTTGAATTTGAATCATATCATGCCGGCTAGCTAAGCTAGCGCTCTTTTTAGTTACTTTCCATACAATACAACACTGCAGTAGAATGCAGACACAACAGAGCAGATCTAAAACGGAACAAAAATTGAAACATGTGCTTGTAGTATAAGGTCCCGATGTGCAGGGCCACCTTTTTTCGGGTCCGGCATTTGAAGTATGCTCGCCCGGCGTGCCATGCTCGCCGGACATCAAAAACAGACCCGGCCCGGCCCGACCCGTTGGTGTTTGGTTTGTTTCAAATTGAAAGCCAAAATTAAGAAAAAAAGCATTAAATGATAAAACGGGCTCCTAAAAATACCGATTTCTCTTTAAACATAAGCAACTGAATAGCCAAATTCGGTTACTAGGCTGACAGTAGCTTAAAATGTTGGATTTTCTAGTCAGTTTGTTTTGTTGGTGCGGGAGCTTTTGCATTTTCGGGTCGGGAGTCAACTGTCTCGGGAAGGGTGAGTGTTTCGTCTTTCTAGCTACGTACGTACAGTGGGGTGCAAAAGTTTAAACGCACCTTATCCTCTTCAAGAAAAACTGACTTTTCGCTGATTTGTTGGAGGTAATCGGTAAGTGTTATACACCGTTACATAGCTTGAGATCTTGCCAAAAAGGTGGTGCAGACTGCGCTGCAACGGGTTGTGTTATGGTGAAGTTATATCCGGTCTAAGTCAATCTGTCAGAAAAAGGGTTAGCAAAAGTTTAAACGCACTTTCAAAATTCTACAAAATCTGACTAAACTTCTTTCAAACAACGATTGTAAGAATACCTAAATACTAATTAATGA
The DNA here is from genome assembly GCA_030248155.1 of Sabatieria punctata. Taxonomy (NCBI): domain Eukaryota; kingdom Metazoa; phylum Nematoda; class Chromadorea; order Araeolaimida; family Comesomatidae; genus Sabatieria; species Sabatieria punctata. The sequence goes on from JASANB010003387.1 coordinate 26,549, forward strand.
ACAACAGGACAACTTTGGTGCTTTGGAATAATTCAGTCGCACTGTAACACCGTTGATCGTAACACATCTCGTCATGGTGAAATTGGTCTGGTCTGTGTACAAGGTCTACAATTTGAATGGTTTTGAACTCTCTCAAACTTCTTATGGATGTGTAAGAGACTGAGACTGTTAATCAGGCTAAACAATCTGTGTTTATGATAACAGAACCACGAAAACAGAACATTTTTAATCAGATTAAGGTTGACAGATCATTACTGTTCCACATCTGTCACACTGAGGTTTAGTATTCTGGTCTTCTCAGTGTTTGCAATCGACTGCAACCAACAAACATGGGTTAACTCATATGGTTTTTACATGTACTATTGTTTCTCTTATGCATAAATACCAGAACATGCCATTTAGGCACCTAACTCAGTTAACAGTACTATAACCAGCATACTGAATATCCAGTAATGATCCACAATAATCAACTGACGGCAACTGTTAGGGTAGTTTGACCAGGAGACATCATTCCTGCTTCCAAAAACTTGCGTTTTTAACTGAAATGTATTGTGTGATCCCATGGATATGGAATTCCATCATCTGTTCATTTTAAGATGACCTATGGCTGCTTCAGTGAATGTTTCTGCCATTGGTGTACACTGAATCTTGGCTCGTTCATGTTTGACTATGATACTAAAGGTCCCAATTTTACTGTGTTCAGCTTCTCTGGCCTCTTAGGGCTTCTGCTGTCTTTGCTCATGCTATTTTTCTTAAAACCAGGCAGCATAGTCAGATATGCACCTCATAAACCATAACAATGTGCCCATTAGCTAGCAGATTCACTAAAATTAATTGGTTTGAGCCCATAATTACCAACGTTTATGACTTGTAACTTCTAAAAAGCTTGAAATTCATGCATGCCAGACTTTCTAACATACACCAGATGTTAGTAAGTTTGATTTGTCAAGGTGCTACTGGCACTCTAGTGCTAGAGATCGCGTTGATACAAGGCACCATAGCAGGTTCAATCTTCTGCATGCTAATTGGACAAAGAGCACAACAGAGCTAACTGAATCATGGCAAAGCATCAAACTTGTCTTGTTATTTATTATTTACTATTTAGGTGTTCGTACAACTTTTATTTGAAAGATCTGAGTCGGATTTTGTGGGATTTTTGAAGTGCGTTTAGACTTTTGCTAACCCTTTTTCTGAGAGTCCGACTTGGACTGGCTATAACTTTACTATAATGCAATGCATTGCAGTGCAGGCTGCGCCATCCTCTTCGCAACATCTCAAGCTATGCAATGGTGTATAACACTTGCCAATTACCTTCAACAAATAAGTGAAAAGTCACTTTTCCTTGCACCTGACTGGGTGCGTTTAACTTTTGCACCCCACTGTAGGTGAGGTACTTAACAGCCCAAACAACCCACTCTGGCATATTTAGAAAAATAAGGAATGAAAAGCAAAAGCAAGAAAATCTAACAGCAGACAGTCACGTAAACTAAGCGTTATATTAACACAAGCCTTTAACGCTTATGTGTCCGTTTAAAGCTATGGCTACAAGACCGCATGTTAGCCGTAGTTGGCTACTTAAGTAGCTTTAGATGGCTCCGTATCATACATGTAACAGGGGGTCTGGGGCTCTGCCCCCACCCCACTTAGGCCATACGCCCGAGACGATTTTTCCAATCCCCCCACGATTTTTCAGGCAAGTAATTTCTTTAGTAAATTTTTGCGATTTTTTGCAATTTCAGACACAAAAAAAGCCAAGATCGACTGTAAAACAGCCATTTTTAGCTGTATTTCCGCCCAAATTAGCGATTTTTGACGATTTTTAGCCAAAAAGTGCGATTTTTTCGATTTTTGAGCGTTTTTTTTTTCACTGCCCAGCCTCTCCCAAAAATTTGGGCTCAGACCCCCCGGCCGGCGCCAGAGCCCCCCCCCCAACCCCCCTCTCCCTTCGGCGGATGACCTGTTACATGTATATGCTCTGTAGCCATAGAAGGCTCCATAGCCATGTATGGCTATGGCTCCTCAAAGGCATAGCCATACATGGCTACAGAGCCATCTATGGCTACACAGGAGGGGCCTCCCCAGTCCCCACTTTTGGCCATAAAAAAGCTCCAGGACCGTCTTATAGCTACATTGGTACATAGCCATCTATAGCCAAAAGTAGGAGGGACCTATCTGTGTAACCATAGATGGCTATGGAGCCATCTAAAGCTAAGTAGCCATCTATGGCTAACATGCGGTCTTGTAGCCATAGATAGCTTTCCATAGCCTTATGTGGACACATAAAAGTTAAAAGTCTTGTGTCAATAAAAGGCTTAGTAGTTTGCCTGACTACCTGCCAGACTGTTCTGTAATGTAAGCAAAAATTTGAATATGTACATTCTGGCCATTTTGGTTTGGTACTAATCAGTTTGTTTGTTGGACTCTTTCTTTTGGTAGTATGCAGTTTAGAGTGTGCGTTTTCTTGCTGTTCAATAATTGGTGTGCGTGAGTTTTCTTTACATATTGCGCAGACAGTCAAACACTTAAATAGAGCCATATATGGCAACGGCACCGGTTAAGTGCCTGACTGTGCTGCTGTGTTCCTCCGCGAGAGATTGCAGTCACAATTTATGCTCTATTAAAAATGTGAAGTTTTGCAATAGAAAAGTCAATGTTACCAACTGATTCTGTCCAAAGCGAAGTCAGAGAGCGATCGGCAGTCAGTAATAGTTGTAGCAGAGTGGTTTTAGTTGGGTGCCTCATTGGTACGGACAAAGCCAGCTGTAAGTGGTTCGATACGGAAGAAGACTGCCAAGTTCATTGCAGCAGCAACTGCTACACCTTCGCCAACTCAGCTTCAACTGGCTACTTTTGTCCAGAGCCCGCTCCCGTTCATCAGTAAACTTTTAACTTTAAGAGGCAGTCCACGAAAAAGTCGAACCTTGCCAGGAAGAGCCTTGTTGAGCTGATTTTTCAAAATCGGCCTAGAGAGCTGAAACTTTCAGGCATTCCACAAAACGTCATGGACGCATTCACTGTCCGATTTTATCTAGTTCCTCTAAAACCAAAATTACGGCCCTTCAAAAACTGCGATTTTGACCATTTTTGCCCTTGAGGTCCCCCTACTGTTGCATGCGTATACGCATTACGCATATCATTACGCAAAGTACGCATTGCATTTCAGAATGCGTATACGCATACGCATACGCATACGCATTTGAATTTCATTACGCAATGTTATTACGCATTCTGCCAAAAGTTTGCATATTTTTGCGTAATGCGTATTGGGTCTGAAAAATAGCTGCGTTTTCGAATGTCTTGCAAATATTTAGTCCAGATTGTTACCAAATGGTCATTCTTCGTGGTTTTCTGTGTGAGGTGAGGGCACCAGAAATTTTCTGAGGCATTTGAAGCTTTAACTAAGTTGAGCTTGCCAATATTTAAAAAGAGGCTAAGTTTTAAGAGGAAAGGAAATGTCCGACAGAGCCTTGAATTTAAAGTTTCCACGGTTTTGGGAGACGTCAGTTGTGTTGCATGGGCAGGCTATCTGTTTGTGCTTCCACTGCCTATGTTTATTGTAAGTTTGATTGCTACTAGACTTCTTACGGTAATGAACATTCGACTGATGTTTTGTAGGAGAGCGCATAAAATCTCTTGCCTGTTGAAAACATACGTACTGTACTGTGCATACCATACATGTAACAGGTCATCTGCGGAAGGGGGAGGGGGGCTGTGGGGTCTGGCGCTGGCTGGAGGGGTCTGAGACCAAATTTTGCGGAGGCGTTTGGCACTAAAAACGATAAAAAGTCGCGATATTTATCTAAAAATCGTCAAACATCGCTAAATGGAAACAAGGTGAAAAAGTTAGGCGTGTGCAAGGGCGTAGCTAGGAAGCGAACCTTGGCATTTCCTTTGAATTTGGGCTCAAATGCAGCTAAAAGTGCTGTTTTTCAGGCGATTTTGGCAATTTTTGTGTCTAAAATTGTAAAAAATCGCCAAAATTTGCTCAAAAATTGCTTTACAATTCATTTCAAGGCAGGAATTTGATTATAAAGTTGGATACCTAAAGAGCACACTATAGAGCTGTAGAGACAAAAAAGCTGTTCAGTGAAATTTCTGATTGTTTCTGACATTACGCATTACGCATACGCAATACGCAAAATACGCATTGGTTTTTGCAATGCGTATACGCAAACTCATACGCATTTGTAATTGGAATGCGTATACGCATACGCATACGCATACGCATTTGAAAAATCCGGTATTAAACAACACTAGGTCCCCCTAACTTCAAAACGCCATAACTCCTTCTGTAGTGGACCGATTTTTATTTGGTGTGGCTCATTAAAGATGCCAAGCAATGTTTGTAATTTCTGGAAAAATTTTGGCGATTTTTGTAAGGTTTTCACTTAAACTGTCATAAAATAACTGTAAACAACCGTGCAGATTTCAAGATTTGAGACTACAAACTCGGGACGAAAAAATACGTAGTTAGTGGTCAATTTGTAGTCAGCGGATTTAGTTTGTAGTTAGAGTTAATTTGTAGTCTCATTTTCCCAAAAGTCAGGTAGTTAATAGTCTTTTAGTTTGTAGTTAGTAGTCACTACGAACTAGGTCTAAGCACAATACATAGTGTGTGTATTTAGGTGGTGGGTGTTCCCAGTCATTCTGTTAACGGCAGTTTCAGTAGCGGCGGCGGCTTTTGTGACAGTCATGTGTCTGTTTCCCAAGTTCCGAAAACAAATCAAAGCTCGTCAACCGTCAGACAACGTTCGCACAGCTGTTTATGCCGACAGTGAACTTCTAAAATCGACAAACTGATCCGTTCTCGCTCACTCATACTGTGGCTATCTGTTTTTGAACTAGAATTAATAGAGACATTTCCTTCGATCTGCATAAAATATACAGTATTAAAGAGCCAAAATATACAGTTTCCTCTAGATTTGGCTGAAATTTTCAATATTGTACTGTTTGTAGACACAGTTGTACGCAGAACTGTTCATAGGTGTATCCGGAAAAATGCCGGAAAACATACACAGCCTCCGATCCACTCTATCTTCACGCTGAATTTGTTCCAGCGTTTTGAATTTGTTGCAGTTGTTTTGAATCCACAAAAAACTGCACCACACATCATAGATTTGTGACCGTGCCACACTTACTCTTCATAAAATCCATCTGAGTTTGCCGGTTCTGAGAATGACTCAGTTCAGACGAGTAGTGACAGCCTTCAACAACAGCTCTGCCTCCAACCGCTTAGTAGGTTCAGACACACGCCGCCAAGCTGTAAGGGGCCGTCCATAAACGACGTCGTTCCAGAGGGGGGAGGGGGGTCGGCTGAAATGCGACGATAGACGACGCACCAGGAGAGGGAGGGGATTAGCAGAAAACGTCGTCGCTTTTTTCGGAATTTTAGGGAACTTTGAATGTATTATTTTCGATTTAGGTACATTCTGTCAAAGATTTCTACATTCAGAGAAGCTTCCCAGAGTGGCTGAAGGGATCTATTCAATTCATTGTACAGTATGGCAACAAGAAAACATGACAGTACTGCATGTACTGCACTTTTATCGGGGGGTAAACGGAAAGCGACGTCGCCTAGGGGGAGGGGTCACCAGAAACGACGCAAGACGATTTAAGGGGGGTCCGTAAAATCGGGATTTTGGAACGACGTCGTTTATGGACGGCCCCTAAGTGGGCACAGCAGTAGTAATCCGCAGGCTGACCAACATTTCGATTGAGACAGTCAGTCAGACACTAGAAATACTGTACTGTTTCCGTTCAGTTCATCTGAATGGAAAAATTTGAAAGGCTGCCTGAGAGCTCAAATCTTGGTCGTTTGTTGGAGAGTTTCCTTTCTTTGTCTAACTGTGGTGGCTAACAAATTTACAGGAGAGACTGTCAGCTTGTTGGCTAGCAGCGGCTGTGCAAAATTTCCCGTTCAGCGAAGCTCAACGGAAAAATTGTTTGTTTCTACCGGCGCAGGGTTCTAATCGGAAAAACAGAATAATCGGTACTACGTATTTGGTCCATTATTTTCACTGCTAGTTTGTCTTCTTTCTACAAACAATTATTTCCCCACTACAATAGCGACAATAGAATTACTGCGATCCTATCAGGCATTTCAGGTCATGCCGACATCTACCGTGTAGATACGTGTAGGTACATACCACGTATTGGCCTAGTCTATGGGGTATACCCCTGCCGCGAACACCAGTGTACTTTACGTTTCACAGTAACGAGAAATCCTTACTGAGCCAAAATACTGTACACTTTAGCAGCTCATCGGCGGACGGGGTAGGTGCTACGAGTCTACTGCTGTCAGATTGGGGTTTGAGCCAGTGGCGTACACCCCCCTTTGCGGTGGAGGTAGGAAGAAAAAGTCGGTCAAAAATATAAGAAACTAATGAATTATGTACTAAAACTGTCTATTTTGTGCTCAGAATGCCTTCTAAATGCGTTTTTGAAGGCCAAATTTTCAAAATTTTCTCGCCCTGGTCGGGCAGAAGCCCAACCAGGCCATTATAAACTACTAAAACTTGTAATTTCTGTTAATTTTAAGCTCTGAATGCGTTTTAACTCCTTGTAACACACCGCCAAAAGTGATATGTCACTTCACTTTCGTGACATATCGTAAAGTGAAACTTTACCTATCGTAAAGTGAAAATTCTACGATATGTCATAAAATACAGACGGACATATCCGTTATTTTTTGGACATGTCCGAAGAAAATGATAACATTTCGGAAGAAAATCATGACATGTCCTGATAAAATTAGTTTGTCATTTGGCTATGTTAGTTGTCCAGCTTATTTCTGACGCAGTTTTTGACTGTATTAGCTGTCCTAGCTTATTTTTGAAGCAGTTTTCGGCTGTCCTAATGACCTTTGGGGTGTTTATCACGAAGTAAACACTGCTTTCACGCTTTAGGTTTGGTTTAGCAGAGTTTCTGACTGGCAACCCAAGCTCTGGACTTCATTCGGTGGACGATTAGCTGTCCTAGCTTAAATTGTGATGCAGTTTTCGGCTTCCCTAACGACTTTCGGGGTGTCTATCACGAAGTAAACACTGCTTTTGACGCCTTGGGTTTGTTTTAGCAGAATTTCTGACCGGCAACCTAAATTTTAGAGCTGACCCAGTACCAGTAGCTATCACCACGGTTTTAATTGCTGCTCATGCAGAATATTCAACAAGCCGCCGTAACAGAGATCCAAATTTAGAAAAAAACAGTAGTTACCAAAATCTTCTATTACTAAACAACATTTTACTAAAAAACAAAAAACACAGGCAGCGATTTAGGTTTGTCGGCCGGAATGCACTCCCCACTCTACTCTTGCGGCGGCTCCTTGTGATCGGTGTCCTCGTCATTGTCGTCTTCTCGGCCGCTGCCCCTGCGTTGATGGTCCTTCTTTTTTCGGCCCTTGCTGCCGCCCCGATTGCCGTTCTGGCGCCTTTGTTCTCTTTCCTGAATGCGCACGAGCAAGTGGTACCAGGACTGAAACTGTGAATGTGACTCGGAAACAACAGAAAATAGCTGAGAAACAGACTTTGAACGGCCTGGTGGGAGGACGAATACCGCCTGCCGCGCCCCCACCACCGGTGGCTCCCAGTCCTCCGATCACCAACTAGATAGACCAATTGTTGATACTGTAGTTAGAGAGAGACCTGCACGGGCAGGGCCTGGTCACCATGCATAACATTTTTGAGGATTTCAGTCTGGCCGAACCACAAAGATTGTTTTTTCATAAGGGCGGTCCATGCAGGTCTCTAGTGATAGGGAATAATTTAGCAAAGAAACGAAAAGGAATATTGATGCAAAATTGCCCCTAATGATTTGTAAAATCGTAGTAAAATAGTGGTAAAATTAGTAAAATTATTAGTAAAACAAGAATTAGTGAAATTGGAGCTGCTTCATACATGTACTAGGGGGGGTTTGGGGGGGGGGTTCCCCCCTGCTGGAAAGGCCAAACCCCCCCTCACCCCCCCCCCCGAGACAGGTTAAGGGACCCCTCCCCCCGACCAAAAAATACAAGTACTAGTAGTGGCTCCAGTATTAGCAAACTGGGTCAGAAATCACTAATTTTTAGCCTAAAATTCACTTGAAAAGCCTTTGGAAACCGAATTTCGCGTTTCCACTGCTGATATTTAAGAAAAATCGGTGTTTTTGGAAGCTCTTTTTGTCATTTTTTGCTTGTTTTTAGCTTTAAAACGCTATTTGGCAGCTTAAAATAGCGATTTTTAGCGTCCTTACTGAAAAAAACGTGCTAAAAACGCATTTCTAGGCGTTTCGGAGCTTTTTGAAATTTGGGACCCCCCACCTGGGCGAAACCCCCCCTCGACCCCCTACCTGAGGAACCCCCCCCCTACCCCCCTCCCCCCAGGTCGGCCCGGAGCTGTTACATGCATGAGCTGCTTGGTAGTAAAACAAAAATAAAAATTGAAGAGCTGAATTTGAAATAATATATCGTTTGAAAGCTTTATTCATCAGGAGTCTAATGATCACAGGCTTTTTCAATATAACTAATAAATAACACGTTACCGACTGATTAAATTGAGTACTTCCAGGTTTTCATCTTAGCTCATAAATTCTTCTGTACTCACTAAACAACACATATCGATAGGGCACACTCCGGAGGGCCTGTTTTCCAAACATAAAAATACCCCTAGAGACCCATCAGTATAGGGTGTATGCGACGACCAGAGCAATTCTCGATTTGGCCGGCCACTGCGGGACCCAGATTGTTAACTTTTGCCGTTAGGGTTTTATCATCATATTATAGGGAATCATCAATTAAAGGGGGCACAACACAAGACCCCTAATTAATTAATAAACAATAATATAGTAATAATAAAGATAATAGTGATTAATTAATAGAGTGCGAACTGGTATTGGGTATTGGGTATTGGGTGTATTGGGGTGTTTTCCAGGTATTGGGTATTGGGTATTGGGGTTTTTACCCCCCAATACCCAATACTAACTGGGACAGGTAAAAATAAAGAAAAATCGATGTTGACCGGAAAAATTGATCTGAAAAATCGAAAAAGTTGATCGATGATACGGTTTAGGCATACATGGGCCGGGGGGGTAAGGGGGTATACCCCTCCCCTCGGCCGGCCATCCCCCCCTCGGCCACCCACCCCCCCCTCCCGGAGGGAGGAAATTTTCGCTTATTTAAGGCAAAATAGGCGTTTTTTTTTCCTTTTTTCGGCCCCCCCCCCCCGAGGTCTCAACCCCCCACCCCCCTCCGGATTTTTTCGGCCCATGTATGGGTTTAGGAAGCTGTTTTGGCGTTAAATCAACTAAACATTAGTAGAATTTCCTAAAGTGTAAGAAATAAAAATGGTGACATTAGAAGTGTCACCATAATGTACCAATACCGTACCCATGGCTATTGCGGTGGTGCACACAATTTGCAGCCGAGTTAGAAAAAAATTCGCCGGAAATAAGAAACACGACTGAATTACGAAATACTAACTACCAAAATTGCTATTTTTTGCTAATTTTACGCCCAAGATGGCATCTAAATGCTTTCTGAAAGGGTAGTTTTTCAAAATTTTCTCGTCCTGCTTGGGCAGTGGCCCAATCAGGCCTCTTAAAAATTTTAATCGCAGTACCAATAAATCTTGTGTGCACAACTGGAATGTACCTGTCCACTGAAATGAAATTTTTGGCCCAGCTACGCAAGTATTGGGTATTGTGTATTGGGTATTGGGTATTGGGTTTTTCAGGTATTGTTCGCACTCTATTAATTAATATACCTTACCTATAGTGGAGGGACCCCTAAAAGTCAGTTAAGCCCTAACCAACAGAACGTTGACGGATAATTAATTTATTTAGGGACGACGAATAATAATTGATTAATAGTTACCTACCTAGAACGAGGCGATTCCAGCAATTCTAAAACGCTGCGCCCTCCCAAAAGTAACAGAGGCCTCTTACGAACAAAATTCAGGGCTGACACTTTAAACCGGGATTCAAAACTACATTTAGAAGAACCCAGCGTTCGATTATTTTTCCCACAAAAAGAAAGATTTTGGAGGAAGAAAATAAAAATACCTCTTTCTGCTTCACTATTTGACGCTTCTCCTTAGTCTAGCTGTTTTTCTAGCTGTTTCTAGCACAAAAAACTGCACAGGAAACGTGCAACACACGCCTATTCTATTGCGCAGCAAAAAATAACCTAATGACGTCATGAGGACATCACCGAACACGCCCGGGCGTGCCGGGGCAGGTACTGAACGATGACAAGTCATAACCAAGCAATGACATATCACGCCGATTAATGACATATCCCTAAAAAAAATGAGTTGTCCTAAGATCAAAAATGATAGATGGACGGATATCTCCGTATTTTCGCTGACATCTCATTTTGGAAAGTACGTGATCTCATTTTTCACCTCGGGACATATCATTTTCCGGATCTATCATGTTGCCATATGGCAACATGTGTGTTACAAGGAGTTTAAACGCGTTTTTGAAGGCTAATTTTGCTCAATTTTCTTACCCAGGCACTTTCAAAATTTTACACCCCCCTTTCCAAAATCCTGGATACGCCACTGGTTTGAGCCCAAATTCTAGGGTTTGGATATTCAACACCGCTCAGATTCATCAAAGAATCTAGGAGATTCCCTGACCTCTAGCTTACCATTTGGTTCTACGACTTCTATAGGGTTTGCGTGATGGGCCCATGGGTGGCCTAACGCCAGGGGTATTCCTATCCCGCCCCCTACAATCAATCAATCAATCAATCAATCAACACCGCTCAGAATCGAAATTCTCGTCTAAATCGTGAACAATCGGTAATTTGGGCTCAAACACTGCTTGACAGTCCCGCTATAAAAGAAATCCCATATCCTCAGTCAGTCAGTACTATACTCAAGATAATTTGTGTTCGTCTGAAGCTCACAATAAAGTTGCCGTACAGTACTGTACGTATCAGTAGATAGATTGTATGTGGGTACATCAACACTTTGCGGTGGAGGTAGGAAGAAAAACTTGGCAAAAATAAGAGAAAACAATATATTACGACCACTGCCTATTTTACGCTCACAATACAGTACAAGGCAAAATTTACAAACATTTCTCGGCCTGGTTGGACAAAAGCCTAAAGTAAAAGCGACCCAATACCCTGTTACATGTGATGCAGAGAATTTTTAGCCACAGCCATTTAACAAACCGAATACACAAAACATTATTATCACAGAAAAATCATGATCAGAACAAAACAAATCGCAATGCAACACGTTCAGTGCTTTCTCTTAAGCCTACAGTGTACCTTCTAGACAGATCTCAGAAATATGTAAGACTGTGCTAAAATAGCTCTAAGTCACGTAAAATCCGAGCGTCATAAGCCGCTTGTAAGCCTGATACTCCAAAGCGTGTATTCGGAGCTCGTGCACTTTTCGCTGCTGGCTGTTGGGCAGAATTGTATCGGCAAAACAAAATCTGCATTTCCTGTCATCGACATCGCCTGACTTCAAGATTTCGCTCAATCTAAACTTTTGAAATTAGTGCACATAATGAAAGTAAGCAAGAAAGGAAGAAGAAGAAGAAGCCTCACTTGGAGATGAATTCCTCTTGACTGGACTGATTTTGTGGGACAGTCAGTTGCGGCGAATAGGTGACGGCGTCCAATAACATCTGAGCTTTGCCTAGGTCGCGAGAATTAGTCACGCCCCAACCTAAATGAAAGTCGTCCTTTTATGAATTATGAATGAAATGAAGCACAAGTGTACATATTACAGAACATCTCCCTCCCTTTCAGTTTTTAACCCCTAGCTTTTACTCAAGCTTGTTCTTACGATTAGGTTTAAGTTCGGTTTGAGCTAGGGCTAGGTTCAGACTTTTTCGTCCAACTGGGATTGAGCAAAAATTCGGCGTAAAGCACAAAAATCTCGAAAAAGTGCTGATAATGCAGATGCAGCGAAAACAGTTGTTTTACAGGCATTCATGCGTTTAAAAGGCTTTCTGAGTATACATAAAATTAATATTCCATGGTTTTAGTAAGGAGTAGTTAAATTTTAGAGGCTTTTGACGAGAAAATTTATAAAATATACCGTTTGAAACATCTTTATCAGGCATTCTGAGCCGAAAAATTGTTAGGACAATGGGATCAGCCGGTCCTGGTAGCTAGCAGGAATGGAAATTTTAGGGAAAAACCTCGGCCTGTTTTTTCCAGTTTTCTTTCGGTTTTTTTCCGAATTCGCGGAAAATACTCGTTCGCAAGTTCTGAGTATCCTAGCCTGTTTTTATGCTTTCTAACGCTTTCAAGCGCCTTCCTAAGTCACCTGAGCTTTTTCAGAACGGAAATACCCGGAAATAGATATAAATCACGAAACAGACATGAAACGATTCAGGTGCCTTACGCCGACTTTATTGCTGCGGAGAGGTGCCATACGCCGACTATTATGAAACAAGAAATTGGAGGTTTTCCTGCTCATCAAAATTCTCTGCACGATTGTTCGAGTCTGAATGACGGTGAATACAGTATCCGTGCTTGTCAGATCGTAAATTAATGGAATGCGGTCCCCATAAATAGGGAGATCACTACTTGCGCCGATTAGTGTTTTGAGTGTGTACAATTTGGCCATTTTTTTGTTCCACAATGGCCACCGTCCTTGGGCTTGTACGAATATTGTTATATTAATGATTAATCGATAGCTAATCGTCATATCTACCCATATGCTCGTGGGCAGACATATCCGTCGGCAGACTCGAATGCTACGATTGTTTTAGTAAGTGGCGGTTTCGGGGAAAATCGGCCGATAATCGATGAAGTAAGGCGATATGACGAGCGCGTAATCTGAGATAGCATGCAGTAATTGGTTGTGGATGTGCTGGTGCATAAAACAATAATGTACAAGTCAAAAGTAGTTGTTTGATACCGGATTTGGTCATGTTTGTTAAAGATTTACAATTTGGGTGCGCACGTTTTACATTCTTTTGTTCAAGACCAAAAAAACGTATCTAAGGTAAAGCTGAATATAGCATGCAGTAATTAGATGTTGATGTGTAAAATAATAACCAGGAGATCGTCAGCAGTCGTTTGATACCACATTCAAAATTCTGTGTTCAAAATTTGAAATTCGAGTGATCTCCCCAACTGAGAACGATCGCAAATTGCTGTCTCCCTGAAGCCATTCCAAAGTGCGGACTAGAATAGGAGTAAATCGAGTACTAGAATTCCCGCCATCTGCTATCCGTTTTAAATTTTCATAATAGGTGCTAAACGCCGACTGGGGTGGTGCTTTACGACGACTGAGCAGGTGCCTTACGCCGACTCAACAGTTGCGATACGCCGACTTCTAACTTTTTAACCTAATAGCCTGTGTATGTGTGTGTGTCTGTATCTAAACTTGTGCATAGTTCATACATAAGTCCGGCCAGGGTATGTGGCACATGTGGTATGTGGGTATTTCCTTAGAGAATTTCAATTTGTAGTCTTAGTTTATATAGAGTGATCAAATTTAAGTCCAAAAATATTGTACTGTAGTTTGTAGCACTACAAATTAGGCCTATCTTAAGCCGTGACGTACAAACCATCGATACATTCGCAATAAGAACTTTATGTCCCCAGTTGAAAAAACTTTAAAAATAAAAACCTACATGGGATAGACAACAAATAAGTTGTGTCACCATACAGCGACCACTAAGAAAACCGTGCTGGCAGTCTGTAATCAGTCTGTGGCACTACAATTTCGTTAATTATAGTTGACTCTAGAACTACTGGGGGCGTCCAAAATACTGATAAAGCCTATAATAATTCTTAACACTAGAATGAAAGTAGTACAGTATTAGTGACTGTGGCACCCCTTTAAATTAGAAGGGTTGCCGGTTGCCTGTTACTGCCACTCCCGATCGACAGTAGACGGTAGAGAACCCTCTGAATGTATGAGCTCTGGTATCTGCATTAACTGTATGTTTGCCAGTGTTCACAAAATATAGTCGGCGTATCGCACCAGAGGAGTCGGCGTAAGGCACCTGGCCAGTCGGCGTAAAGCACCTACAGGTTGAGGCTTCTAGGTCGAGTCGGCGTAAAGGTGGGTTCACATAGTCGGTCGGCGTCGGCAACGCCATCGGCAATATATCGGGGCCGAGCGTCTGTATAGCGGTGGAGAAAAAATGGGTTAAAACGCAATTCACATAGTCTCTTGTCGGCATCTGGAACCGGCCGGCCTACCTGATAATTACGGTATTTTGACAGCCCAAAAGTCTAGTGAGCACAGGCATTTGAGTCATTTGCGCTGTATCGGTGACAGAATGGGCCGTTCTATGAACTCTAATAGCTATGTAAAGCTGCGCAGTGTTGTGTATTTATCTACGGAGACATCTTTGCGAAATTTTTCCGAATGGAAAAGCCCAAGTTTGATTTCGGTGCTTTTGGCTGAGAGGGTGACAGCTCGATTTTCGCCTCTCGATTTCACAGAGAGCGCAGAGAAAAGTAATATGCATGCAGTGACAATCTGCTTTTTGTTTTAACCGGTTTATCTACAGCTGCTCAATTGTTCTGGCCAGTGCCGCTGTGTGATTAGCGCCTGTCCAGCCCCGACCGACCGCGCCTATGTGAACCGGCCGCATGCTCAGCGCACCGTTTAATTGGTCGGGAACGCTTGGCGGCCATAAAAGGTTGTAAATCGCGTCGTGGCGATTTGGGATTTGGCCAAATCATCGGCAAGTCTTTAGCCGTCTGGAACGGCTCCAGACGCACTACAGACTATGTGAACTGCTGCATGCTTATGTGTGTACTCAAATTGGGGTCGATTTCCCGAGTTGCCGCGTTGCCGACGCCGACCGACTATGTGAACCCACCTTAAGGCACCAAGCCAGTCGTCGTAAAGCACCACCCAGTCGGCGTAACGCACCGGTCGGCGTATCGCACTAACACCCATGAAACAGTCCTTGACAGAACCCATCAATAAACGCTATATGCAAATTTTCTTACAGTAGTTTGCCATTTTGTTTTAGATTGCTAAATTTGGTATTTTCCGTTGTTTTTCTGACAGTTTTGAGTCAGTATAGCATATTATACAACGCAAAACTCCATTTTTAACTGAAAAATGGCATAAATTTTTAGTTTGAGTTTTTTCCGCGATTTATGTTTTTCTTCGGACCCTTAGGAAAAAAACGGTTTTTTTTTTTCGAAAAATCTCAGATCCCTGGTAGCTAGATGCCAGCGAAACAGCAGAGGGTTTATAGCAAAATAAAAACAACGAAACAAACAACGCACAGGAACGGCGCAAGACAGAAGGGCACAACACACAAACATGGCAGCGGAAAACATATGCAAATATCTGACGGATGCGCTCTTACTGTCGCCTTACTTGTTGTCTATGGACATACAGTAACATACATGTTACACGTCATCCGCCGAAGGAGAGTGGTGTTGGAGACTGAGCCTAAATTCTAGGGGAGGGTGTTTGGGTACTAAAAACGCTCAAAACTCGCAAAAGAAAACATCAAAAATTAAAAGTAACCTAAAACCCCTAATCAGGGTTTAAAAGTAGCCTAAAAACCCTAATCAGGGTTTCTAAGCAGTCTAAAAACCCTATTTAGGATTTCTAAGCCTTACAAAACCCTGTTTTGGGTTGTAGGGTAGGCGAAAACCCAATTTTGTGCTGCAGAATGTATTGTCTGGGCTAAAATTTCCTTTACTTTGGAATCCAAAAGTGGGTTTTCAGGTCCCCCCCCCCAAAAAAAATCCGCTGGGGGGACTTTTGCCGAAAAATCGGGCTTGGGGGGCCGGCCCCCCCTTTACACCCCCCAACGACATGTATGGTTTACCAGTGACATATCCAACATTTTGCAGAGGATGAAAATTTTGAAGTCGCCCAGTGTAAGAAAATTTTGAAAATCAGCCTTCAAAAACGCATTTAAAAGTGATTCTGGTCATAAACTAGACAGTCTTAGTACGTAATTCATTCCTTTCTCTGATTTTTGACAGATTTTTTTCATCCTACCTCCTCCGCAAACCGGGTCTAACCGTACCCACCGAAAACCCTCCAGAATGTCTGCCAAAAAGTTAAGTGTAAAAAGGTTTGAAAATGCTTTGAAATCGTTCGACATCAATCAGTTTGAATCAATGCTACTGTAGAAATAAGTAAACACATGCGAAAACAGCTAAAAACTGCCATTAGCCTATGAGTTAGGATTTTTTTCATTCCTATCCGTCAACTCAAGGCAAAACAGTGCTAATAAGTATTACGTGTGTAAGGCTAACTGAATCATCATTTTATGTTTTACTGTGTTAGCCAAGTCAATCATTAATCTATCTCGAATATTTGTTCACTGAACCTACAATGTACATACTGTAGGTACAAAGAAGACCGAAAAGCGAACATGACACAATTAGATAAGGACAAAGATAAAAAAAAGTGGAACAAAGATCATCATATCAGGTCAAACACCATAAGGTTGCCAAAAAATAATTTTCTAGCTACCGTAGGACCAGATGATTTTTGAGAGAAAACCAGCTATTGTATATGAAAAGACATGAAGTTGTATTTCGAAAAGAAAAAGAATTCCAGAATACTCACAGAAAATCCAAAAATAAAAAATTCCGACCCAGATTTAAAAAACTTCCAGAAAAACTTCCTAAGGGGCCGTTCATAAACGACGTCGTTCCAGAGGGGGGGAGGGGGGGTCGGCTGAAATGCGACGATAGACGACGCACCAGGAGGGGGAGGGGGTTAGCAAAAAACGACGTCGCTTTTTCATAAATTTTAGGGTACTTCAATTACATTATTTTCGATTTATGCACATTCTGTCAAACGTTTCTCCATACAGAAAAGCTTTCCAGAGTGGTTGTAGGGATTTATTCTATTGATTGCGCAGCATGGTAACAAAAAAACGTGACAGTACTGTATGTACTGCCCTTTTATCGAGGGGGGGGGGGTAAACAGAAAACGACGTCGCCATAGGGGGGGGGTTCCCAAGAAACGACGCAAGGCGATTTTGGGGGGAGGGGGGGTCCGAAAAATCGGGATTTTGGAACGACGTCGTTTATGAACGGCCCCTAACTCCCATCTCAGATTTTTCCTCCAATCTACGTAGAAGGAAGAACTGCTAACCTGGCAATCCTGGTTGGTTGGGGCCGGAAGGTCGGGTCGTGTCGTAGTTAGAGGTGAGGTGACGCTTATTTTCATGTACGTATGTAGATAGGTACATACGTACTGTACTGTATAAATGCGAGCCGTAAAAGAAAAGGCGTCGCGTCGTTGAAGTCGCGTCTTGGCCACGGGTAGTTTACGCTATCCCGTGTGTCACGGCGGCCCCGGCATCCGTGAGAGCGGTTGTTTGTGGGTTCAAAACCGGTCGAAGCGACTGGAAGTAGTCGACGTAAAGCCCAACCCAGACCGCCGAAAGCCGGTGATGGCCAGTAGGTAAATGGGAACCGAACCGGCGCTGCCGTTGCACATATTGGCAGCAAAGGGGAGGGTTGTTTGTAGACAGGGCTACCCTATTGAAGAGCTCTGTCAAGAGCGAGGGGTGTCCTGAGCTGTCCGAAAGGACAGTGGAACTCATAAACAAACAAACAAACAAAAGGAAGGTACCACGTTTAACAGCCTTCAGTTGGTTTCTATGTCCGCTGCCATTCAGATGCATAAACAAATCGGCAAAGGTCAGCCATTCCAATTTACACACTTGACACTTGTGGGTCTTCCTTTCGCGGGCTCCTGTTGAAAACAGTTCTTCAGCAACAACTTTATACAGGTTCTTTAACAAACTGAAAACAGTTCGCATCGGCCTGTTTTTTTCAGTTTTTTTTCGTTTCCTAAATCGCGGAAAAAACTCCAACCCAAGTTCTGAGCATCCTAGACTGGTCCTATTATTCCTTACGCTTTCTAGCGACTTCCTCAGTCTTTTCAAACCATAAATACTCACGAAACAGCCATGCAACAGTGCCTCACGGGCTCCATCAACAGGCGCTATATGCAAATTTTCTTGCAGCAGTTTGCATTTTTGATTCATCATGCCAAATTAGGGTTTTTTTGTTTTTCTAACAGTTTTGAGTCTGTATGGCCTATTATACATGGCAAAAGTGTATTTTTTATTAAAAAATGACATAAATTAGCTATTTTTAGATTGAGTTTTTTACCGCCATTTATGTTTTTTCCGACCCTATAGAAAAAAAACGGATATTTTAGTAAAAAAGAAAAACATAAAAAACCTCACAGCCCTGCTTTGCAGTATGAAACTTATTACCTGTTGTTTGTTTGCTTCAGATGCCAAATTTTATAGTCAACAAACGTCGAAACTTTTCGTACCTACCCCCGTCCCCTCCGAAGTTTAGCGAAGTTTTTGTTTACACCCCACCTCACCCCTATTTGAGTTTCGAATTTTATGGTCGGCCGCCGTATACAAGCGAGTTTACAATAAGAATTACCCGACATACCTAGCGCCACCGATTGTTTCAGTTTTCTGCCAACAGCAACAGCGCAATCGTTGCCATCGCCCAATTCTACTTGGTAAATTTGGCGTGAGGGAACTGCGGTTGAGTTCGATGAGTCACCACTAGAGGTCATACTATAACTTCTACACAACACAACAAACAAAAAACACCCGCCTCTATGCAGAATATAACACTGTGGGCAAATTTTAGAATTGGCAAACGAACAAATTCGGTTACCAAAGCCTTTTTTATAGTGGATTTTTAAATATATTCATAGTTTTTTTGCGAATAACTCGAGTTGGATACGTCGGAGCGCTTTGGGCTTTGTGACCAAAGTTGTAGAGGGGGCCAAGCTCAGTACTGTGGTGCAGCCTAATCTGCGCAACATTGATTGGTAATCCTAAAATGCGCGATGGAAAAAAATCAACTTTTTTGTAATGGGTTTGAAAGTGATTTGAGCGCTGCGTTCGATTGCTGATCGTGTCAGGATTCTAAAGATGCATTTAGTGTTTTTGTAGGCGGAACGGTTCCAAAGATATGAACTTGTAAAGTTACCCTAAGTATGTATTAGCAGTCTGGAGCGCGATCAGTCCAGTAGTTTTTAGTCGTCCATGCTTTTTTCTTTGAAATATATTTTTCCATGGTAATATCGAATCGGCGCTGCGGGAATCGGCGCTCGGCGCTAATTTTTGATTTGTTGCATGAACATCTAAAATACTAAGAAGCGCGAAACCTAAATTCTTCTTCTGCGTGAACATCTAAGATACCATAGCCAGCGCGAAATTTAAATTCTAAACGCATTATTTTCGAAATTTCTCGTTGTGCAAAGGATTGCCTCACGATTATTTCTGATTTGCAATATACAGTGTAAAGAACCCTTCAAGGACTCGACCGAATTCAAATGACTCGACCTCTTCTGAAGCCGTAAGTTTCTAATGTCCACATCAGTGAGGGGGATAGACCGATAATAACATCACAGCTGCCTTAGCTCCATCCTTTTCCGTTCTAGAACGTTTCTGAACGGCTTTTTGTCACCTACTAGGCATTTTTCTGTCCGTAAATCAACTAAAGATGAACGAAACGGCAGACGAGTCTAATGATCACTACATCAGCACAGGTCACGCCCCGGGCCTGTTTTGCCAAATATAAAACAACCCCTAGAGACGCATCGGCATCAGTATAGGCGTTCTCCGGAGGGCCTGTTTGACAAGTATAAAAATACCCCTAGGGGACGCATCAGTACAGGTACGCTCCGGAGGGCCCGTTTTCCAATATAAAAATACCCCTAGAGGAACGCATCAGTATAGGGCACGTTCAGGAGTCGTATAGTCATGAGGAAGCTAATTAATTAATATATAGTCCATTTCTGACGTTCCCTGATTCCCCCACTACACCTAGCCCGGTTTTGTTCACAAGTTTTGAAGTAGTGTAGTGATGATAGGCGTTTCCATCATCATCAGATAAATCATTGCTGTCTACATTGTATTTGACTTGTACGTATGTGTATAATACTCAGGCACTTAACGCCGTTTATGGTACTGGCACCATATATGGTACCTGTACCTAGGCTAGTAGCACCATATATGGTACCTCTACCTTCGAATTGGTACCCGTACCGGTGCCATATATGGCACCACTTCATTCAAATTTCATACCATATATGATACCGGCACCCATGGTCATGGGTAGGGCATACATGTAACAGGTCATCCGCCGATGGGGGAGGGGGGGTTGGGGGGGGGGGGTCTGGCGCCGGCCGGGGGTGGGGTCTGAGCCAAAATTTTGGGGGAGGGGGGTGGGCACTAAAAAACGCTCAAAAATCGAGAAAAATCGCAATTTTTGGCCTAAAAATAGCCAAAAATCGCTAATTTGGGCTGAAATACAGCTGAAAAGTGCTGTTTTGCAGGCGATTTTGGCAATTTTTGTGTGTGAAAGTGTAAAAAATTGCAAAAATTTGCTCGAAAATTTACTTGCCAGAAAAATCGGAGGGGGGGGTCCCCATCCGGGGGGGTCTGGCCTAAGTCGGGTGGGGGCAGACCCCCCAGACCCCCCTGTTACATGTATGGGGTAGGGGTACCATAAACGGCGTTAAGTGTCAGAAATAAATACTGTATAAACAGTGCATATCATTTTTGTAGAGATGGCAGTGTGCTTAACTTGATTTCTCCAGTGAAAATGTTGGAAGCTAAAGCGCGTTCAGCGGAAACCTTAGCTTCACCCACTGAATTCAGTTTACCCGATTCGTTTAGCGAATACGGGTGTATAATTTCATATTTTAGCCCAAGCGCAACATTTTCCCGCATTAGCGCTACCGTAGTTTCTCGCCGAGCGCCGATTCCCCCAGCGCCGATTCGATATTACCTTTTTGCTCCTTGCAAAAGAGGAGGCATAAGTAGGATAAGAGAGGTGGAGGGAGATGCCGACGTTGGTGTTGCTGGACGTGTCGCTGTCGATGCTGAGTCCTCTGGAGGACGAGGAGAACCCGCATGCCACTACCAATCGACGGAACCTGGCCGTCTCCGGGCTCACCCACTTCATCCAGTTGCTGCAGGAATCCAACAAACAGGAATTCGTCGCTCTGGTCTCTTTTCTTTCACACACTCCCATCCCACATCCTCCTACAGGGTGTCTCTAAAAATGGATACATTTCTTTTACTGCCATTTCCGCAAATAACCAAATTGGCTCAAATTCGGGCCATAGGTGCCAAAATTCGGGCAATTTTATGTGTTAGAGTTTGGTGCATCAGGCTGGTCCCAGTCCCAAGAAATTCCAGAAAAACTGAAATTTGTTAATTTGTTAAAAATGGACACATTTCTTTTTGCTGTAATTTGTCCAAATTTTTGCCAAATGAGCTGGAATTGGGAGAATTGTCTGCTAAACTTCGGGGTATTTTGTGTTAATATTTCATGCATTGACATTTGGTATAATCTGGAGAAAATAAGGATTCCCCTGAAGAACCGGTTTTTCTGATCTGCTCAATCAAAAAAAATCAAGTTCAGGATTTCCTTCATTTTCTCAAAACTGCGTCTGTCTAAATCCATGAAAATTTAACTCATAAAATACCCCGAACCGAAGCTTAGCAGATATTCGCCCAATTTTTAGTACTTATTTCCTTTGGTTTCGAAATTTACAAATTTCAGTTTTTTTGGAATTGCTTTGGACTGGGTCAAGTCTGGTGCACAAAACTTTAACACCATACATGTAACAGGTCATCCGCCGATGGGGGAGGGGGGTTGGGGGGGTCTGGCGCCGGCCGGGGGGGTCTGAGCCAAGATTTTGGGGGAGTGGGGGGGGCACTAAAAACGCTCAAAAGTCGAAAAAAATCGCAATTTTTTGGCTAAAAATTGCCGAAAATCGCTGGGCTGAAATACAGCTAAAAAGTGCTGTTTTGCAGGCGATTTTGGTAATTTTTGTATGTGAAATTGTAAAAAATTGCAAAAATTTGCTCGAAAATTTACTTGCCAGAAAAATCGGAGGGTGGTCGGTGAAATCGTCTCGGGGGGTCCCGATCTGGGGGGGTCTGGCCTAAGTCGGGTGGGGGCAGACCCCCAGACCCCCCTGTTACATGTATGTTTAAAACAAATAATTCCCTGAATTTTGGCCACTATGTTCCAAATTTCAGCCTATTTGGCTAGGACTAGCGGAAATTATAGCAAACAGAAATGTGTCCATTTTTTGAGACACCCTGTATTATGCGCCGCATAGAGGAGATTTCTTTAAGAAAACTCCTGCTAAGCCGAAGCCTAAAACCGGGCTAAAAGTTGGGTTTGACGGCTGGTGGGGCGGATGGGCCTTCTCAATTAATTATCCATTGGAGGATATTTACGCTCCAGTTTTGTGTCCCCTCCCGGCAAACAAACTCGAAGTCTGACCCAACGTTTTTGATTTTTTTACAAATTCAGACACATATATGTTTCTAAAGGCTAGACATGTAAGTCTGATATTGATGAAACCAAGGCTGAAGGGTCAGCAGCAGGTATGGGAATGCACCTCCTCGCGCTTTGGCATACATGTGTATTTTTTCTTATTTTCATGCTTTTTCAGGGCACATTTTCGCACGAAGCTCAGATAGTTCAGTCGTTCACACACGACTTTGCTAATGTTGTGGTGGCCTGCACTCGGTAAGCTAACACCTTTTCATTCCTCGAACTATACAAAAAAAGCTTCCAACTACACACTGAACCCCAAATTTTCGTCTATCTTTTCGATTTTTTGGAGAAAAGTTTTGTTGGAAAACCAGATTTTCAGCAACTTTTTAATCGATAGTTTGATTTTACTTCAAAAAATTTGATTCTAAACCGAAAATTATGAAATTTGAAAAACATTTATCCGAAAATTCAAGTTTCCCGCCAAAATTGAATTTTCCCCGTAATTTTGCATCTAGAGTCAGCATACAACAGCTCCGGGCCGACCTTGGGTAGCGGGGGTTTGCTCAGGTGGGGGGTCGAGGGGTTTTCGCCAAGACGGGGTCTCAAATTCAAAAGGCTTCAAAACGCCTGGAAATGCGTTTTTAGTACGAAAAAATATTCCAAAATTGACCTTCCCGACTAGCTACAGCCATAACTGAAAAAAGTTATTCGCGAAAAAAAAACGAATTGAAAATTGCAGGTTTTGTTTCTTGCATTAATGCTTGCTGGCATGCAAAAAAAATTATAACTATCAACTTGTACCACACAATAGGCGTCATTATCTTAAACTGACTCTTAAAAAGGGAACTGTGTTGTTGTAGCACCGACTGTGAGGGCAAAACCAACATAGCCTCTGCACTGGAGTTGGCAGCTGAACAAATCAATATCTGGTGTACAGGCACCTGCTGTCAGGTGATCCTAGTAACCGACGGTCTCAGCGTAGACCCAGACTTTGACTCGGCTCAACTGGACCAACTGCTACCTCTGGCCCCTCTCAGTCTATTGCACCTGGTCTGTCTGAGTCCTCGGGACCGATGTCGGCAGAACAGTCAATTCTGGCTGGACTTGATTGGTAGGAATCAACAGACCCCTCCGGACCACTTTCTGCACTTCATCAAATCTGCCAATGCACAGGCGGTCAAAGAGTTGTTCTCTACACTAGCCCAAGTCCATTACAAACCGAGCTACGCGCTGCTTAAGTGCGGGTCGTTTGCGGCCACTGTCCAGTTCAGTCCTCCAGTTGGCAGAGGCAGGGTGGAGGGCGACTTTGAACTGATCGAAAGTGAGATGGCCGGAACTGTGGAGGTGCTGGGATTTGTCAAAGCTGCTGACTTGGGAAACCCGCCCTTCATTTCCAGACATCTGGTGCTGGCCTTAGGTAATTGCTGTATTGAAAGTTTGTGTGAAACTTGCTTCCATACATGTAACAGAGGGTTTGCGCCCCAGGGCCCCTCCCAGATCGGCAGCGCGTCCCCTAGTAACCGTTTCCAGGGCCGGGTTACGTAAAACAACCTTAACTAAAACAGAAATTTGACGTTTCTTCTGAACATATTTAGCACATACCTGTTTTAGAAGGCCCTTTTGTCCTTTTATGCTTGTTTTAGGCTCTGCAAACGCTAGTTGGCTGCTTTGAATTGCATTTTGTACCCTTGCTATTAGGCAAAACGTGCTGAAAACTCATTTCAAGGCGTTTTGGAGCTTTTAGAAGTTTTGAACTCCCTCCTTGGGACCACTCTACACTGGTGGGCAAACCCTTTACCCCTCTCCCGGACGTGTTGCACATACATATATACCGATCTTTTTTATTTATTTAGACGCCATTAGGTCAGATTTGCAGAGCTGAAAGTAAAGTTGACACGCTGGCTGTGGCCACAAGCACAAGATGTGCGTCGTATTTTATGCAAACACTACCCGAGAAAGGCTAAAATTGCCAAACATGTAACTATAGTGCGTTCAAAAAAAGAGCGAGCTGGCGGTTTTTTGCGAATAACTTTTTATGGAGCCATCGGAGCGACTTGGGCCTCATAAGCAAAGTTGTAGAGCAGGTCGAGCTCCGGTCTGGGGTAAACCCTAATCTGCGCTACGTTCACTCTGAACACTAGTTTGCGCTACGTTGAAAAAATGAGCTTTTTTCCTAATTCCGATGAAGATGAGCTGACTTCAGAATTCGATTCTAGAGTCCTTGGGGAGTTCAATGATGCTTTCGTGACGTTTCCAGGTCAAACGGTTCCGGAGATATGGCCGGTCAAAGTTTGCAAAAATCGCGAAAAATGGCGTTTTTTCGAAAATTTCACTAATTTGGGGCGGAAATATAGACTGGCCGATGGATTTGGTTGAAACTTCCTGAAGAGGGTATTCAGGACCGCTGGAATCGATTTTGACACTTCCTCCGGACCCTGAAAATTTGACCCTGATACCGTAATATGGGTCCCAAGATGAATACCTCAGACATGCCGTATTCTGCAAGAGTTTTTGCGAATAACTTTTTTGGGAGGCCTCGGAGCGACTTGGGCCTCATAAGCAAAGTTGTAGAGAAGGTTGAGCTCCGGTCTGGGGTAAATCCTAATCTGCGCTACGTTCACTCTGAACACTAATTTGCGCTACGTGAAGAAATGAGCTTTTTTCCTAATCGCGATGAAAATGAATTGACTTCAGAATTCGATTCTAGAGTCTTTGGGGAGTTCAATGATGCTTTCGTGACGTTTCCAGGTCAAACCGTTCCGGAGATATGGCCGGTCAAAGTTTGCAAAAATCGCGAAAAATGGCGTTTTTTCGAAAATTTTACTAATTTGGGGCGGAAATATAGACATATACAGGGTGTCCCAAAAAAAATGACAACATTTCTTTTTGCTGCCATTTTCGCAATTTTTGACCAAATTGTCTGAAATTTGAAACATAAGTGCCAAAAAAGTGGGAATTTCATGTGTTAAAATTTGGTGCATCAGGATTGACCCAGTCCTGAGAAATTCAACAATATATAAAATTGAGAAATTTCAATTAAATGTAGAAACAGCATCAAAAATGAAAACTTTTCTTTTTGCTGTATCTTCTTTAATTTTGGTCGGAATTGGATGAAATTTTGAATATAAGCGCAGAATAACGGGTTGATTTTTAGATCAAAAGTTGACTCATGAACCCAGCCCAGCTCTTAACATAAAAAATCCCGATCACAATACAACGACAACATTGATTTTCGCGCTCCTTAGTTGTAATGAAGCTCCTGTAAGCGTAATTCAGTCTGTCACCCCAACCATGCTAAGAAATGTTTATGATGCTTATGGGAAACGGTTGCAGCAGTGTATTAACTCAAACGGAGGTCATCTGGATGGTGTTGTTATTCCCTTAGTTCTCAGAGTTTGCACGTTCTTCATTTTGCTGCAGTAAAAACGCTGATTTTCTTTAGTTTCCAAGTACTAGCGATATGGACTGATTAATGCCAGAACTTTTGACCTACAAAATATCTGCGCATATATTCAAAATTTCATCCAATTTCGACAAAAATTAAAGAAGATACAGCAAAAATAAATGTTTCCGTTTTTGATGCTGTTTCTACATTTAATTGAAATTTCTCAATTTTACATATTGTTGAATTTCTCAGGATTGGGTCGGTCCTGATGCACCAAACTTTAACACATAAAATTCCCACTTTTTTGGCACTTATGTTTCAAATTTCAGACAATTTGGTCAAAATTTGCGAAAATGGCAGCAAAAAGAAATGTTGTCATTTTTTTTGGGACACCCTGTAGATAGATTTGGTTTAAACTTCCTGAAGAGGGAATTCAGGACCGCTGAAATCGATTTTGACACTTCCGGACCCTGAAAATTTGACCCTGATACCGTAATACGGGTCCCAAGACGAATTCCACAGACATGCCATTCTGCAAGAGTTTTTTGCGATAGAAGGTGGGAGAAAGTTCCTAACAAGCTTTTTCAACATGGAAAATGTGTGAGCAAAGCATTACTGTAAGGTCAGGGTAACAACTGGTCCCGGCACGAAAACTGATTTTGGAGGGTTATAATGCACATTTTTGTCAAGCACCAAGAAAAATCTGTGGTCTTGGGACCCGTATTACGGTATCAGGGTCAAATTTTCAGGGTCCGGAAGTGTCAAAATCGATTTCAGCGGTCCTGAATACCCTCTTCAGGAAGTTTCAACCAAATCCATCTGTATGTCTATATTTCCGCCCCAAATTAGTTAGATTTTCGAAAAAACGCCATTTTTCGCGATTTTTGAAAACTTTGACCGGCCATATCTCCGGAACCGTTTGACCTGGAAACGTCACGAAAGCATCATTGAACTCCCCAAGGACTCTAGAATCGAATTCTGAAGTCAGCTCACCTTCATCGGATTAGGAAAAAAGCTCATTTTTTCAACGAAGCGCAAATTAGTGTTCAGAGTGAACGTAGCGCAGATTAGGGTTTACCCCAGACCGGAGCTCGACCTGCTCTACAACTTTGCTTATGAGGCCCAAGTCGCTCCGATGGCTCCATAAAAAGTTATTCGCAAAAAACCGCCAGCTCTCTTCTTTTTTGAACGCATTATAGTCATCCGCCGGAAGGCGGAGAGGGGTTGGGGTGGTCTGGCGTGGCACCGGCTGCGGGGGGTCTGATTCCAAATTTTGGGTGGGGGTTAGGCACTAAAAACGCTCAAAAATCGAAAAAGTCACAATTTTTTGGCTCAAAATCTTCAAAAATCGCTAGTTTGGGCTGAAATACAGCTAAAAAGTACTGTTTTGCAGGCGATTTTGGCAATTATTGTGTCTGAAATTGTAAAAAAATCGCAAAATTTGCTCAAAAATTACTTGGCAAAAAATCGGAGGGGGTCTGGCCCATACATGGGCCGGGGTTTGCCCACACCCACCAAAATCGCCGCGACCCCCCCAAACCGGCAGGCCCACCCCCAAATTTTCAGATTTTGACTACCCCCAACCCATTTTTCCGGCCCACGTATGGTCTGGCCTAAGTCGGGTGGGTGGTAGACCCTGTTACATTGGCGGATGGCCTGTTTACTAAACGCGTTACTACTACAGGTGCCAAACGGAACTCGAAAAGAAGCGAGTAAAGACGATGACAAGGCTAGCAATCTGTGCGTTCTGTTGCACGGCAGTCTTAAAGTAGAGAGTATGGTTGCTGTCTGTGAGATTGGGTCAGCTTCCTTTATATATTACACACACATGTAACAGGTCATCCGCCGAAGGGGGCTTTGAGGATCTGGCGCCGGCCGGGGGTGTTTGAGCCCAAATTTTGGGAGGGTGTTGGGCACTAAAAAACGCTCAAAAAATCGAAAATCGTTGTTTTTCGGCTAAGAATCGTCAAAAATTGCTAATTTGGGCTAAATACAGCTAAAGAGTTCTCGTTTTACAGGCGATTTTTTTCAATTTTTGTGCCTAAAATTGCAAAAAATCGCTAATATTTGCTCAACAAATTACTTGGCTCATTGCCAGAAAATCGGAGGGGGTCAGAAAAATCGTCTCGGGGGTTCCGTCCGGGGTCTGTCTGACCTAGAGTCGGGTGGGGGCAGACCTCCCAGACACCCCGCTCCTGTTTCATGTATAGTCGTCAGTATACAGTTACAGTATACAGTCGTCAGGCACTTAACGCCGTTTATGGTTCCGACACCATATATGGTACCGTACCAGTTGCAGTGACACCGTATACGGTGTCGGTACAAATAAACGGCAGTTGTAGTAGGTTCAGATAGATTTGCTTCAGACCTGGACTGGTTCGGCGTTCTCTACCACCTTCCAGAGGCCAAAAGGGGAGCAATCTCGTTCTAAACTGTCTGGAGC
>JASANB010003389.1:0-11095 GCA_030248155.1 Sabatieria punctata
GCTTATTGGGCCCAGTGTTGTTCTTAATTTATATTGATGATTTAGTGAATGTACTGAAATTTGCAAACTTAAAATTGTATGCGGATGATGCAAAATTATACAGGGTGTCTCAAAAAAAATGATCACATTTCTTTTTACTGCCATTTCCGCAAATTTTGACCAAATAGGCTGAAACTTGGACCATAGGTGCTCAAATTCGGGCAATTTTATGTGTTAAAGTTTGGTGCACTAGGCTTGACTCATTCCCGAGAAATTTCGAAAAAAGTGAAATTTGTTAAATCAATAGTGAAAGCCGGTCACCGAAAAAATGATCACATTTCTTTCCACTGCGATTTCCGCAAATTTTGACCAAATAGGCTGAAATTTGGACCATATGTGCCCAAACTCGGGCAATTTTATGTGTTAAAATTTGGTGCACTAGGCTTGACCAATTCTCCAGAAATTTCAAAAAAAGTGAAATTTGGTAAGTTCAATACCAAAAGCCGGTCACCGAAAAAACGTTACATTACATTATCGCCTAAGCTCTAACGATAGCGTTGGAGTTCATGCGTCAACTTTTTACACACGAATTACCCTGAACTTCTGCGTTTACACTCCAAATTTCATCCAATTCCGTCAAAAATTAGAAAAGATACAGGAAAAGGAAATGTTTCCATTTTTCGGTGACCGACTTTCACAATTGAAATTACCAAATTTCACTTTTTTTGAAATTTCTCAGGATTGAGTCAAGCCTAGTGCACCAAACTTTAACACATAAAATTGCCCGACTTTTGGCACCTATGGTTCAAATTTCAGCCTATTTGGTCAAAATTTACGGAAATGGCAGTAAAACGAAATGTGATCATTTTTTTTGAGACACCCTGTACTTTGTTGTAGAAATAGGCCAAGAGAATGTTTTCTTAAAAGATGATTTGTATAGAGTTCATCAGTGGGCTTCCCAAATAATTCTCAGTAGCAATTGCTAAATGCTCAGTTTTACATCTAGGACATGGAAATTCACATACTGAATACTTTATAGATGGTGTGAAAATCCCGGCAGTAAATCAAATTTTAGATTTAGGTGTTACTATTTCAAATGATTTGAGTTTCTCTCTCCACTGTCAACAAATAGCTGCTAAAGGTTTTCAATTAGTAAACTTAATCTTTAAAGTGTTTTGTCTCGAGATCATAATTTTTTGATGAAAATGTTTGAACCTTATGTACGTAGTAGGTTAGAATATGCTTCTGAGGTCTGGAATCCATTCTTATTAAAAGATATAGATATGTTGGAACGTGTACAGCGTTTATTTACTCGTCGATTGCCTGGTATGAGTGATTTCACATACACACGGCGCTTAGAAATTCTAGGTTTGAAGTCTCTGGAGGAACGTAGGATAATTAGGAACTTAATTATGGTCTACAGGTTAATTAGTGGATTGGTGGATGTGCCGTCTGAATATTTTTCGAATTTGTGAGAGATCAAAGCACTAGAGGACACAGCCTTAAGATATTTGTTCGTTCTGTTCGTCTTAAAACGACAAAAGGGTTCTTTGCTCATAGAATTGTTAACATCTGGAACAGTTTACCGGAGGAAGTTGTAACTGCTAGGTCAGTAAATCAATTTCGATCTAAACTGTCAACGGTTAAACTAGATGGATTTTTGATGGGTAGGGCAATAGAAGCCGGTGAAACGGCCCAGCCTGTCCCTTCATTGAGCTAGTTTTGCTGTTGTATTACTCTGTTAATTTCTAATAAACATTCAAACATTCGTGAACAAGACTTTAGAGTAACTTTTCCATTTTACACATTTTTACAACTTTCCAATTTTCCATTCGTAATCGTATTTAGCAGGGGATTTACGTCCATGACCATGACCTGGCGTTTGTGGTAGGGATGCAAATGGTATCCGGTATTATTTGGTATTAGAGTGCGAACAATACCTAAAAAACCCAATACCCCAATACCCAATACCCAATACCAATACCTGAGACCCCCAATACCCCAATACCCAATACCCAATACTTGCATAGCTGGGCCAAAAATTTCATTTCAGTGGACAGGTACATTTTAGTTAAGTACACAAGATTTTTGGCACTGCAATTAAAATTTTTAAGAGGCTGGTTGGGCCGCTGCCCAAGCAGGATGTGAAAATTTTGAAAAATTAGCCTTTCAGAAAGCATTTAGAAGCCGTTTTAGGCGTAAAATTAACAGAAATTATTTCGTAATTAATATTTCGTAATTCTGTCGTGTTTCTTACTTCGATTTTGTTTCTTAACTCAGCCGGAAATTGTGTGCACCACCGCAATAGCCATGGGTACGGTGCTAGTACATTACGGTTTCATTACATTACATCATTTTAATTTTAGATAAGAACAGAGAAATTAATTACTGGTGTAGCGCTTAGAAAAGCGTGCACTTTAGGAAATTCTACTAACGTTTAGTTGATTAGGTCGTCCATAAACGATTACATTCCAGAGAGGGAGGGGGGTTGGCTGAAATGCGACGATAGACGACAGATCAGGAGGGGGAGGGGTTAGCAAAAAACGACGTCGCTTTTTTCGGAATTTTAGGGAACTTTGAATGTATCATTTTCAATTTAAGTACATTCTGTCAAAGGTTTCTACAATGCAGAAAAGCTTCCCAGAGTGGTTGTAGGGATTTATTCTATCGATTGCGCAGTATACTAACAAGAAAACATGACAGTTCTGTTCTGTTATACTGCACTTTTATCGGGGGGGGGGCAGTAACCGAAAACGATGTCGTCTTATGGGGAGTGGTCCTCCAGAAACGACGCAAGGCGATTTTGGGGGGAGGGAGCTCCGGAAAATCGGGATTTTGGAACGACGTCGTTTATGGACAGCTCCTTAACGCGAAAACAGCTTATAAACCGAATCATCGATCAACTTTTTCGATTTTTCCAGATCAATTTTTCAGGTCAACATCGATTTTTCTCTATTTTTAATTGTCCAATTTAGTATTGGGTATTGGGGGGTAAAAACCCCAATACCCAATACCCAATACCCAATACCGGAAAACACCCCAATACACCCAATACCCAATACCCAATACCCAATACCAGTTCGCACTCTATTTGGTATTATCCAAATAGTTTAAAGAACTAAATAATTAGCTTTTAAGCGATAAATTCTGCATATTTTGCGACTGTATACCACGTCAGAGCTCTTCTGTTCAGAGTTTTCTCTTTATTTCTAATTTACTAAAAGCTTAACAATGCAGATACGCAGAACAACACGTCTCTTTACCGTTTCTGAGCAACAAAACAACAAAGAATTCTGACCAGTTTAGCTTATAACAACCATTCATGGAAAATTCTCAAAAAGTGGGAGGGGGCCCCCATGAAACGACGCAAGGCGATTTTGGGAGAAGGGGGGGTCCGAAAAATCGGGATTTTGGAACGACGTCGTTTATGGACGGCCCCTTTATCGAGACCGAGCCTAGACCGCAAACGTCACAACGTGCTTTCCCATTTCCCGAGTCAGTGAAAAACCATCAAATTCTGCTCGTTTTCTTTCTCGGCATGACTAGATTTCTTTTAGATACAACAAAAACTCTTCCACTGAGGCAAAACTTATATATTTTTGCTGAAAAAAAAACAAAAAGTATGATTTTGCGCTCATTACAAACAGCTAGCGACCTGTTTATCAACTATTTGGAATTATTTGGTATTATTTGGTATTATTTGGTATAGAAAATACCATCTGGTATTTGGTATTTGGTATTTGGTATTTTTGATACCATTTGCATCCCTAGTTTGTGGTGTGCTGGACGACAGACAGAGTGTGAGGATTTGTTTTGATATTATAGGTGATAGAACTGCGTAATTGCAATGGCAAGAGGTGTTGTGTTCGTCGGTGGTCTTCCCACTGGATTCGAAGAAGATCAGTTGAGACAGTATTTCAAGCAATTCGGCCGAATCAGACGAGTTCGAGTGTCTAGGTCCAAGAAAGTAAGTTTTAAGTGTAACCGTTTGAATGGAGGCTGTCAGACACCAGAAAATGACCCCAAAAAGCCCTGCCGCCCCAACTTTGAGCGTGTGTGTAGCTCCGGTTCCAGGGGGTTGCTGGTGGCCGGGCATGCACCGTTGTTATTCGATTGAGCTCTATTTTAACATATATTTTTATATCAGCCAGATCCGTGAGATGACCCTACTTGCCGTCTCTGTTCGACACCAAAACTGAATTTCTTGCAAAGTGCATTAGAGCTAAACAAGTCTAAAATGACAAAAACTGTTCTCATCAATCAGAGGCTCTTTCAGCTACCTAATTAGCAACTAAAGTTTCTGCTTAAGCACAAAGACACGCAATAGTACGCAAGAAAACTGTTTGGTTTCCTAAAAATTTAACAAAAGTTCCGATTTCTGACCTCTGACTTCGGAATCGGAACTGCCAGTTCCGATCGGAATCGGAATTTCGGTCGGATAGGTAGGGTTATCATTATATACCACCACATAGCCATCGTGTTGGCACCATATAAATAATAAGGTATACCTGTCCAGTCGAAGTTTTTACTATGCTAAATAGTGTGAGTACCGTTTCCAAATTTTGTGTGGGCCAACTGGCCGGCATACATGGAGCAGGGGTTAGCCCTCCATAGCCAGACCAGACAAGGCCCTAACCTAGAGTTGTAAAAAAAATTTTTTTTGAAAGCCAAAAAAAGCTCTTTTTTATGAAAATTTTTATTTCGAAATTTTTTTTTTCAAAATTTTTTCCTAGCATGAAATATAGCTTGTAGGAGATGCAAGGATGCATCAGAAGCAACTTTAAATGCAAAAGCTGATACTTTGGTTCAAACATAGTGTTACAGCCTGAGAGTCGATATTCTACCTGCAGCATTGCTCACAGAGTGGCTGCTGCCCTTTAAAACCTATTTTTAGGCTTAGAATATGCATGAAATTGATAGAACTGCACTGCTAATGTATGTATATCTGAGGCTAAATTCAGCGATTTCCCCCAAAATTTCCATAATTTCCGATTCCGATTTTTTTAAAAAAAAAGAGCCTAACAACACTACCTAACCCCAGAAAATTTTGACAATGACAATTTGGAAAATTTTGAAAATTTTAAGGATTAGTGAGACAATGACATTTTTTCGAATGGTTTCATGCGTATTTTTAGACAGGAAGAAGTCGCTGTTATGGATACTTGGAGTTCGATGATGAACAAGTTGCAAAGATAGCAGCCGACGCTATGAACAACTACTTGATGTTTGAGAAGCTGCTCAGATGTAGGTCCTGAATGGAGTAGAATCGAAACCTTCTGTTACGCTGATTTCAGGCCAATTTATGCCAGCCGAGCGCGTTCATCCAGAGTTGTTCAAGGGCAGTGGAAGCAAATTCGGCGCCTCCTGGTGGCCCAGCATCAACGCCAAGTCGCACAACCGATCCAAGTCTGCGCTGGACCAACAGAAAGCCAACTCGCGATTGCTGCAACGGCTAAAGAGGAATAGAAGATTGCTGGCCAAGAAAGGCATCGATTACGAGTTCAAACTGCCGCAGTGTGCGGGCATCAGCTCTAATGCTCGACAACAGGCACCGGGGCAATTGGAGGAAAAACCGCTGGTATGCTGGCTTATCTGGTTTGGTCTAGCTGACTGCCGTTCTCAACGCCTCCACTGACCGAAGATTCGAATCCTCGGTTCCATCCTTACTCCACTATCTAAATCATTGCACTTGTAGTCGGGGTTAAAGGGGTCTGTCCTACCGAGTCCGATTTTTCGGCAAACCTCTCCAGCCAATATTGGGCAACTGATGGGTTTTCAAAGCATTTGAGCAGAATATGGTTTTCGTAGCATTTTTAACTGGTAAAGGCCCCGCAGCGAAAACCCAGCCACTTGTATGCTCGAAATGGAGTAAGATCTGCATGGAACAGTTATAGCTGAAGGTGGAGGACATCAAGGACGAGCCTGCATCCGCTGACGAGCAGACCAGAAATACGAGTGCCGAGTATTCTGTTCTCGTGGACACGTCGGACGATGAAGTTACCTTCAAGACACCTCCGAATAGTCGCAAGCGCTCACTGAAATCGATATCGCAACGTAACTCGGCCAAAGCAGGCGCCTTGACGAAACAGAAGCTAAAGAAATCGGTGAAAAGCATGGGATCTAGAGTGAAACGCTATTTCCACTCTTCTTGATTAAGTGCTAGACTGGCTAAACGGACTATATGACAAACAACCTGATTTCTCATCGTGTTTTCCAGGTCAACTGCAACATCATTGCATCATACATGTAACAGGGGGGTCTGGGGGGTCTGCCCCCCCCCCCACCCAACTTAGGCCAGACCCCCCGGATGCCCCCCCCCCCCCCCGAGACGATTTCACCGACCCCCCCCCCCTCCGATTTTTCTGGCAAGTAAATTTTCGAGCAAATTTTTGCAATTTTTTACACTTTCACACACAAAAATTGGCAAAATCGCCTGCAAACAGCACTTTTTAGCTGTATTTCAGCCCAAATTAGCGATTTTTAGGCCAAAAATTGCGATTTTTCTCGATTTTTGAGCGTTTTTTAGTGCCCAGCCCCCTCCCCCAAAAATTGGGCACAGACCCCCCCCCCCCCGGCCGGCGCCAGACCCCCCCAACCCCCCTCCCCCCATCGGCGGATGACCTGTTACATGTATGCATTGCATCACTAACCGATCCTTGCAGTACGTATACGTTTGCATAGTATCTGCTTTAAGTCCATATAGATTCTCGGCAGTAGAGATGAAACAATATATTAGGTAAGGAAGGGGATACATGGGCCGGAAAAATGGGTTGGGGTAGTCAAAATCTGAAAATTGTGGGTCGCGGCCATTTTGATGGGTGGGGTCAGGAACAAAAGTCGGAGAAAATGGGCTTCAAGTGGGTGGGGTTGTTTGGGGGGTCGAGCCCCGCAGCCCATATATGGGTAAGGGTTTATTGGGGTATTTTCCGATATTGGGTATTGCATACATGTAACAGGTCATCCGCCGATGGGGGGAGGGGGGGTTGGGGGTTCTGAGCCAAAATTTTGGGAGGGGGTAGGGCACTAAAAAACGCTCAAAAATAGAAAAAATCGCAATTTTTGGGCTAAAAATCGCTAATTTGGGCTGAAATACAGCTAAAAAGTGCTGTTTTGCAGGCGATTTTGGCAATTTTTGTGTCTGAAATTGTAAAAAAATTGCAAAAATTTGCTCAAAAATTTACTTGCCAGAAAAATCGGAGGGGGGGTCGGCGAAATCGTCTCGGGGGGGGGGTCTGGCCTAAGTCGGGTGGGGGGGCAGACCCCCCAGACCCCCTGTTACATGTATGGGGTATTGGGTTTTTACCTCCTAATACCCAATAATATCTTACACTACATATTTTGAAGGTTATTTGGCTTTTTGCAGATTTTATATGAAAATTTGCTATTCTTTCGTTGAATGAAATCAGTCCAGCATAAATGATATTATGATATGATTATTGATTTGTGGAAAATGAAACCTGACTATGAGTTATGTATTTTTATGTAAAAAAAAAGGAAGAATACATAGGAAAAAGTGGTTTTCTGTTGTCAATGGATAGAAATTAGTTAGACCAGCAGAATAGTATTGACATCAGAACAGCAAGACACTAAAATTAACCTATAAACATATGAGTCTTTTTCCACGTAGTGACATTTTGATTAACTCACGTGAAAACAAGATTTGCAGCGCGTTTTCCTTATTCAAATAATTCTCTAACTGTTTTCCATAGCTTCACAATGTATTTATGACAATGAAATCTATTCAGAAGGATTTTATGGGCTTCAAAATTAGCACTTAAACTCAAATTTTTTTTAACTCATTCTGAAAAATCTTGGGTATAGGGGTCTTCTATTGAGTATTTGGTTTTCCGATATTGTTTCGTCTTTACTCAGCAGTGTTAGTGCAGGAGCAGGAGACAGATGTTGTAAACTTCACATAACGCTTCGACTGCATACACATTTCGACCTCTAAAACCAGCCAAATCAGAAATTTGTTCAGCTCAGATTTCAGTGTAACCACGATGGTAGTACCCACCCTAGGGAACGACCGGATCTTAGGTTCGGGTGTTGGTTCCGTTGTCGTAGGCCTCGGACGGAACTTCAGATTTTTTTGATAAATTTTTTGGGAGCCGAAAACCATTTCTTGCGTGAGCCGTGACTGCATTTTCTCGTCTTTCTGCTCTGCAATTACAGTTAATAATTGTTGCGGTATTTATGCAAACGTTGGTGTTCGACAAGTGCGTTTCAAGATGTAATTTATAAGGATATGCATGTGTTAACAAATTTGTTATAAAAAAGTTCCAAAATTTTAAGCATTTTTTGGAGAATTTGGATTCGATTCACAACTATGCTTGAGTTCTAGTTTCTATTCTGATCGGAGCCAAAAAAGCAGATCCAGTCGTTCTCTACCCTTCTTATGTATTTTTACGTTTAACCGGACCTAATTTACGCGTTTAATTACTGCACGCACTGTGCGCCAGCTGATCAAATGTCGTACGTTGTGGCTTTTTAAACTGATGATGCGTTCCCAATTCATTCCAACCAAACGAGCCAGACAAATCATACTGTACCTACTTCATGTAATCTTCACAAAATCTGTCTTCTCAGTCAAGCGCATTGCGCATTGGTCCATTCCAATTTTAGCTATGTGACAGCTGAATGCAATGAAATTTACATAGTTCGTTTAATTACGTAGTCATTGACCTTGTTTGATTATGTTACTGGTTGTGCTTCTACTTGTCTCTTTCACAGCAACTGATTGCGCCTTGCCTACCTACACCAAATGTTCCTACGAAGTGTCACAGTACCAGTGCCGCTACCTCAGAAAGATTTGTCAGCGCGTCAACTGCTACTACAACATCAAACCGTTCCCTCCACCCAAACGCTGCGCGCTCAACAACGCATGCGACCACTGGAAAAGCCTAGTCGACAAAGAATGCTGCTATCCGTACAGTACGCAGAAAATCGAGAAATGCCGCCCAGATCAATGTCCACAGAACACCACGACCCGAGCCAGCACTACTGCAAGCATGACCGCCACTACTACAATCAAAACGACCACCAGCAGCTATCACAGGCGCACGACAAGGAACTCACCCGAGATTATCGTAAACTACACCTTCGCCAAACTACCCAATGCGTCCTCAAACACTGCTTCCTCTCCTGTGCGGATGGTGGCCACAACAACCCAGGCCGACTTGACCAGTTCTGCCTGGTTCATCGCGCTCATGGTTTTGCTGGCAGTGGTGATCGTGCTGCTCCTGATCATGTTTATCTTTTGCTGCTGTTTAGCCAAAAAGGGACCGCCTGTAAGTAGCTTGACTGACAGACAGTGCAGGTGTAGAGGGTGTTTCAGAAAGGAGCGGCGCCGCCGCCAGCACCGAGGCCTGTGACAGTGGTGGCTGCTGCCCCGCCGCTGCAGAAAAGTACGCAGACTCATGTACGAAGCAGCAATGCCATGGTGTCGACTGACGAACTGCCTCCTAGACAGACCGAACCGAGCCCCGACCAGCAGGGATCGCTAGTAATGTGGGCCAGTTCCCAGCCCAGGTCATTTACTGCTAGTGACAGCTCTTCAAACTCGCGCTCTCCGGAAATGGAAGAACAGAAGTGAATTGAGACTACTGACAGCCGTTTTCTACTGCTAGTACGAATAAAACTGTTGTAGACCGTAGTATGTATGTACGTACGTAGGCAGGCGGGCAGACGAATGTAAACAAGTTGTGCATGTAATTCGCAGGCGATAGGCATCGGCGATGAAAGAGATTTGCGAGTTCGGTGCGTTGTTTGACTGTTTTGCGAACAAAGATGCAAGGCGCGATAAGGCCGAGTCAATGTTCGCTCGGAGCCTAGAAACAATTACACGCACTCAGGCCGCCTGTACACACGTATTACGACGCCGATCTGTAACTGGTAGCGCAGTGATTAGCGTGGCGACACGGTGGCGCGCGATGCATTAAATTGGCCACCTTTGGGCAGGCATTCCGCAGATGCGAATCGACTGATATATTTGTCGATCGGCCTTGTTCACGCCGTCCTACAGGCGACACGCTGGAGCCAGTGTTTGAGTTTATTGGCGGCAATTGATCTGCCCCATCTGCACATAATCTCATCGACTCAACAAACAAAGCATCACATCATACTCACAACACTCCACCTGCCGCGTGCCGAGTTACCCGTCGAACGGCCCACACCTCCACCGTTCCTTTTTTTTAAATCCCAACACACGACAGACACACAGTGGCTGTGGTGGTAGTGGTGGCGGCGGCGGTGGTGGTGGTTGGGTCTTTGCGCTTCAACCGCCGACAGCGCGGGCCTGAAACGACGGTTACGGTGAGAATTACGGTCATCCAATGAAAGAAATAGGCGTCGATTAACCGTGCATGTTTACACCGTTTTTACTAAGTGTCGCGTAAAACAATCGAGGCCGCACGTTCTAATCGAGCATTTTGCGCGACACTTAACTCTTTTCGCCATCGATGGCGATCGGCCGTATATGCACATTAAACCGGTTATTGTTCCTGTTTTACAGTTACCGACGCTTATCAGCAAGCGTCCAGTGCGTCTGTTTGTTAATTGGGCACCGGCCCGAGGGCAGCGATCGGTTGTGAGAAAGTGGCCGGTCGTTGGCGGTGGGCTCAGGGCCACTAATGAACTTATCGGCCTCTTTCCACTTCTTTATCTGCAGCTATTTTCCAACCAATTGGAGCCGTTTCGGCTTTGCGGCTGCTCCGTCCGGGGCAATAAGGCTGAGAGCGGGAGAGCCACTTAATCACGGGCTAATATTTGCGCAAGTGTTGAGAGTTAATTACGACTGCGCCAAAGCATCGTTGCATGCAATTGATATCAATTTAGCGCAGCGTCGTCCGGAAGTGATTAGGCGCCGAGCAGCAGCTTGCATAATTTAGCTAGGGATCGGCCCAAAACAAAGCCTCATCACGGCCCGGCCTTATTGCCTCTTGGCCGCTGACAACTTTGTCCCTGCGCGCCACCATCTATCATCAAATAAGCAATTTCGAGCCGCTCTAATGAAATGATTATTGCCCGGCCGTGTCACTTCAGACGCTGTTTTATTCAGTGTTTACGCAGTCAATACAGTAAATCGATCACCAGTTCACGCCTCTCTTTGTCCTCTCCC
>JASANB010003390.1:0-181112 GCA_030248155.1 Sabatieria punctata
AGCGCGTTTCATGGGAATATGTTCCTAATTTCAAGAAAGCCGATCATACGGCAATTATAGATTTTTGTCAATTGATAAACTGGGAAGATATTTTTAACGGACTTGAGACAATACACGAGATGTGGGCTGTTTTTAAGGAGACGATTTTATTGGCTATTAATAGGCATGTACCTAAGAAAAAACGTACTGGGGCAAGCAAAAAGCCTAGTTATTCAGTTAAAATCCGTAAAATATTGGAAAGAAAAGAAACGCTCTTGGAAAAGAGCAAAAATAACTGGAGATTTTACTGAGTATAACCAAATTGCAAAAAAGTACAAAGAAGAGGTTAATATTTTTTACGATAATTATGAGGATGATATCCTAAAATCGGGGGATAGTGGTAGATTTTATAAATATGCTAAAAGTAAAATCAAAGCAAAAGCTAACATACACCATTAATAAATGTTGATGGAAATGAAATTGCTGATGATAAAGAAAAAGTGGAAATTTTCAATAACTATTTTTCCTCAGTATTTACAAAAGATGATGGTATGTTACCTACTTTTGAAAGAAATGCAATTGGGATAATAGAAGATATACCGTTAAATGAGCAGGAAGTATTCAAGGAGTTACGTAGGTTACCAAATAAACTGTCACGAACACCCGACTGCTTACCTGCATATTTTTTACGCCGTATTGCCACTGGAATTGCCCATCCAATTTACTTATTGTTTAAGAAATCTTTGGAAACCAGTGAATTACCGGATGATTGGAAAACTGCCTTGGTATGTCCGATATTCAAGAAAGGGTTAAATTCTCTACCTTCTAACTATCGACCTGTTTCATTGACATCATACGTTTGCAAACTTTTAGAGAGACTAGTGCGGAAGGCCCTATTAGGCTTTTTCTCAAACACTTTATCTGGGGCTCAACATGGGTTTAGGTCTAATAGGTCCACGGTTTCGCAGATGCTTGAGTGTCTGAGCGACTGGACGAATTCTTTGGATAAGCGATATGATGTTGATATTATTTATTTAGATTTTGCTAAAGCATTTGACTCGGTTTCGCACCAAAAGTTATTATTTAAATTGGAACAATATGGGGTAGCTGGAAATCTTTTACAATGGATTAAATCCTTTTTAACTGGAAGGACTCAAAAGGTCTATGTAAATTCCACTGTGTCAAACCCTGTACCTGTTATTAGTTCTGTCCCACAGGGTACTGTTCTTGGTCCAATTCTTTTTCTCATTTACATTGATGATATTGTAGATAATGTTCTTGGCTGTAAGGTTAAATTATTTGCAGATGATGTTAAACTATATAAAACACTAGTAAATCCAATCAGCGATCCTGAGATACTGCAACAAGACTTGGAAAGAGTATTTGAATGGTCCAGAAAGTGGCAGCTAACTCTATCGGAACCTAAATGCCAGGTCCTTTACATCTCAAACAGGCAACACAAAAACGTTTTTGTGTATTCTATAAACAACATAAATCTTCAATCACTTCAGGTGATTAAAGATTTAGGGTATTACGTTTCAAAAAATTTGAAATTCTCTGAACATTGTCAGCGAATATCGGCAAAGGCTATGAAAATGTCAGCCTTAATTTTTAGAGTGTTTCATACACGACAAAGCGATATCTTACTGAGGGCATATAAAACTTATGTTCGCCCTGTAGTTGAATCAGGATCAGCTATTTGGAACCCTTATCTTTGTAAGGATATTGATGCCATTGAAAAAGTACAAAGATATTTTACGCGGAGATTATTTTATAGATGCGGCTGGTCTGAGAGACCATATTTAGAGCGTATTACAATGCTGGAACTCGAAGCGTTAGAAAAACGAAGGGTAAAAACAGATTTAATACTATGCTACAAGATAAAAAATGGATTAATTGATTTGAACCCTAGTGAATTCTTTGAGCTTAAACAGCGAAAATCGCGCGGTCATTCACAGATGATGAAAGTCCAGAGTAGTCGTATCAACGTAAAGAAGCATTTCTTTGCAAATAGAGTAGTTAACAATTGGAATCTGTTAACGGAAGAGCAGGTGGCTGCTCGTTCGGTAGGCCTATTTAAAGACAAATTAACAATTAGTAATCGAGGATTGCGGTTTGCGTAAGTGCACTGCCAGCAAACCGCTTTGCACTGGAGCTTCTCTTTTGTCCTGGTCGCCATTCCGTAAACATGTTCTGTTACTAACAACGTGTGCAATAAACATTATTATAAAATCGATGATAAAAACCAGACAAATTCCAAAAATGCAAAAGACCTCAGAAGAAAATTTTATGCTGGGAGGTCATGCACTATACCGATCGAAAGCTCTGAGTCCGCTCTACAAATCGTTGAAATTTCCTCCTCAGTTCTCCGAAATTTGCATGTTTTTCTGGAGCTATAATTGAGGTTTGCTGACCAATGCACAGTTGCTGGGCAAAAATAGGCATAAAACATGTACGAAACGGAAATCTGAGTACAGTTTCGGAATCCTGAGATTGTTAGCTATCGTTTGGTAGGTGAGCCGCCGCGGTTAGAGCAAGTGTATGGGCGACAGTCGTCAAAACCTGTCGAAAAATCAGTCAGAAAATGCACCATTTTCGACCCAATTTTTGAATGGTCGCCGTTCTGGCGTATGAGCCCGCAGAACAATGAGGCTTCCACGGCTGGATTGCCCACGCAATTATCTGTGCAATGCGCCATTAGCTGGCCCTCTAGCTTGAAGGGTGCCAGAACGGTGCGCACGTTTGTCAGATGTTGCATCGGCACTACTTTTGCTAGGCAGAAAAATTTGAATTTCGCGCCAACCAATAGACATAAAAAGGCTGGAGTTATTGTGTTTGAAAGCACGCCGCAAACCACGTCGAATGCTAGGAGGCCCATTCCTGTGCCCCTTTTCCCTCAAAAGTTATAGGCGCTTGACGAAGTGGCGCCCATCATATTTTGGAAAAGTCCGTCGTGCGACCCCCCCCCTGGAAATGACTAAATCCATGGCCTTGTAAATTGGAAATTCAGTGTTTTGACTTTGTAAAACATTTTCAGCAAATACCGAATAAATACCGCTATACCGGTATCGGTATTTTTGGGAATACCTACCCATACCGAACCGATTCCTGGATATGCCGAAAAATACCTATCCATACCGAACCGATTCCGGAAAATCCTATACCCAAACATCAATCAATACTACCGTAGTTTTCTCTCTCGTATAGAGATGTACTCGGGTTTGCTTTACGAAAAACGATGATAATCCTTTTTGTTTGGGCCAATTTTTGTGTTCCCTTAGTTAGACAAGGAATTGTGTAAGGGCGCCAGCGCGTAACCCCGTTGTCATAGCATTTCGATACTATCAGCAGGGACCGGCACGCGAAAATTCAAAATGCTGCTAGCCGAAATTCGGCTTCAGAATTGAAAAGAGCACAATTTATGCAGTCTAACAAAACAAACCGGAACGGAATTAGTTGGATAATAAGCGAGTTATGACCGTTTAACTGCGTCACCCAGCGTGCCACCTTTTCTTCCTAGAAAGTTGACCGCAGCGTGCATGCATACCGATGACCGATGTACTTTATCAGACTGTCACTCGTAAACCCCTGCGCCGATTTTGATGGGACCGGTGTCAT
This sequence comes from Sabatieria punctata, assembly GCA_030248155.1. Taxonomy (NCBI): domain Eukaryota; kingdom Metazoa; phylum Nematoda; class Chromadorea; order Araeolaimida; family Comesomatidae; genus Sabatieria; species Sabatieria punctata. The sequence continues at coordinate 3,598 of JASANB010003390.1, forward strand.
TCTAATCGCAATGCGATTTTCTTTTACATTTTTTATATACCAAGACTGTAGGACTGCGTCTACCACCTTTATATACCGAACAAACACCTTGGTAGCTCGAACTAGAACTGAATAGTAGACTGTGAACTGGTATTCCTGTGTTTTCCAGGTACATTTGTATATGTAACAGCGGGGCTGGGGTTCTGCTTCCCTCCCACCGACTTGGGCCAACCCCCCGATAGGGGAGCACCCCCCATCAAAACGATCTTTTCCACTCTCCCTCTTCGATGTTTCTGGCACAATTCTTTTACAGTTTCAGACACTACACTTACAGTTTCAGACAAGGATGAGCTGCTACAATACATGTAACAGGTGGTCTGCCCCCCACCCGAAATATTCCAGACCCCCCGGATTGGCCCCCCCTACTTCCTCCAATTTGTACTTTGGTGAGAAATTCCGGATCAGGTGTAGCGCGGGGGAATCAGGAACCGATCCCAAACAGAAATTAATGTTTTTAATCATAATTAATTATAAATTAACATGATTTATCGATAAATATCGATTATCGATTATTTTTGGAAACATTCCGAAATCGCCCAAAATGGTCGTGTTGTATATCATTTGAAAGCCCTTCGCCTGGCGAGTCTAATGATCACTACATCAACATAGGGCAAGCCCCGGGGGCCTGTTTTGCCAAATATATAAGTACCCCTAGAGGCGCATCAGTATAGGCAGGCTCCGGAGGGCCTGTTTTCTTACATGGGCCGGGGGTGTGGGGGTATACCCGTCGCCGGCCAATACCCGCCTCGGCCGGCCATACCCCCTCCCCACCCCCCTCCCAGACGGAGAAAATTTTCGCTTATTTAAGGCAAAATAGGCGTTTTTTTTCCTTTTTTGGAGCCCCCATACCCCCTCCGGATTTTTCCGGCCCATGTATGCCTGTTTTCCAAATATAAAAATACCCCTGGAGGGACGCATCAGTATTGGGCACGCTCCCGGAGGGCCTGTTTTCCAAATATAAAAATACCCTAGACACGCATCAGTACAGGGCACGCTCCTGAGGGCTTGTTTTCCAAATATAAAAATACCCCTAGGCATACATGGGCCGGAAAAATCCGGAGGGGGGTAGGGGGGTTGGAAACCTCGGGTGGGGGGGGTCCCCCCGAAAAAAGGCCAAAAAACGCCTATTTTGCCTTAAATAAGCGAAAATTTCCTCCCTCCGGGAGGGGGGTGGGTGGGGGAGGGAGGGGTATGGCCGGCCGAGGGGGAGGGGTATCATACATGTAACAGCTCCGGGCCGACCTGGGGGAGGGGGGTAGGGGGGGGTTTCCTCAGGTGGGGGGTCGAGGGGGGTTTCGCCCAGGTGGGGGGTCCCAAATTTCAAAAAGCTCCAAAGCGCCTAGAAATGCGTTTTTAGCACGTTTTTTTCAGTAAGGACGCTTAAAATCGCTATTTTAAGCTGCCAAATAGCGTTTTAAAGCTAAAAACAAGCAAAAAATGACAAAAAGAGCTTCCAAAAACACCGATTTTTCTTAAATATCAGCAGTGGAAACGCCAAATTCGGTTTCCAAAGGCTTTTCAAGTGAATTTTTGGCTAAAAATTAGTGATTTCTGACCCAGTTTGTTAATACTGGAGTCACTACCACCACTTGTATTTTTGGTCGGGGGGGGGGGGGGTCCCTTAACCTGTCTCGGGGGGGGGGGGGGTGGGGGGGGTGTGGGGGGGGTTGGCCTTTCCAGCAGGGGGGTAACCCCCCAAACCCCCCTAGTACATGTATGAGGGGTATACCCCCTTACCCCCAGGCCCATGTATGCCCTAGGGGTATGCATCAGTACAGGACACGCTCCTGAGGGCTTGTTTTCCAAATATAAAAATACCCCTAGGAGTATGCATCAGTATAGCGCACGTTCCGGAGTTGTATAGTCATAAGAAAGTTAATTAATTAATATCTAGTCCATTTCTGACCTTCCCTGATTCCCCCCCCCCCCAGCTACACCTAACCCTATCCGACTTTCGTTCGTTACTGGATTACCTTCCGTGTCTGTTTGCGTTGGAATATGCAGCTCACATTTGGGCAAAAAATATCTTTAACACTTATGAATAAACGCTGAAGGAATTCCACTGACATACGTATAAATGAAAACGAATTATATGAAGTTAACTCGAATAAGCGATTACAGGTTTTTCCGCTTTTGTACCATATTTATTGACTACACACGTTAAGCCTGAGCAGGATTCACCTTATATTGATTAGCAGAGACGCAAAACTACTAAAGGATTGTCAAGAAGCAAAATATAAACCATTGGCTTTGGGCTGCTCAGGATCCCCAATACGTTCGTATTCGATACCCTCTAATTTTAACGACCTCATCAACTTTAACCCAATTTCCGGGATCTTTTACGAACCTAGGACGCCAAGTCTGAGTGATTTTAGTAAGAGCAACACCTAAACTAATATTTAAGCGGGCGCACCTTTTTTATTTGTTCTTTGTTTAAGAGCAAACTTTCGTTTTCTGAAAAAATACCGATTCTGCCTATGCTTAACCATGTAAAATTTCAATCTGATTTCCGGGATCTTTGGCTGCATCGATGCCGAAAAAAATGGCTCAAACGAAAGATGATCAATGCCTCTTTAATACCGTCGGGCGCACCTTTTGAGATCATAAACTTTTTTTTATACTGACGCTGTTTTTCCGCTTATTTTAGCCGAAAACAACCGCAGCTTAGCGTATAGCAAGGTGATTTGGGCGAATAGTTATGTTAAAATAATCAAAACAAAAAACCATAAAAAAAGAACGCGCTTTTCTAGCCGCATTTTTTAAAAAAACATGATTTTGATCCCCGCGACACCAGTGTGGTGAAAACGTGCGAAGAAAATTAGGCACGCGGAGCGGCGCAAAATTGGCCGCCGTTGCCGGTCCCTACTATCAGTTTTTTGTTGAAAATCGGTCCAAAAATTCAAATCACGCAGCGCTCAGTCAGAGAGCAGTTACCATTTTCAAATAAACGGCCACGTCAGGTACAGTACCTTCCAAATAGCCGCCAATTTAGATTAGAGTTGAATCTGTGAAACGTGCCAAACCTACTGTAAATATGAGTGCTTTTACGGAAAACCCCGTTCCGGTCCGATCCGATCCGATCATATGTGCGGGGGACCTACGGCATATGCTTAGACCTATGCGGTCCATTGCGCGACCTCCGTGGTTCGTCATCTCGGACGTTTCCCTTCTATCACTGCCAGCCAGCGACTCTAGCCATGCTGTTGGGCGCCAGGTACTAAGAGAGTGCCTGGCGCGTTGACGTCATGGTGCTGTCAGATCCCAACGGCCGCTCGGCCAGTGGCACTAAACCGGTACAGGCCTTGTTGCTGGTTTCTCAGACAGCCCCCTGGCGTCATTGATCTTCTTTTCCAACGCGGCATGCTATTGGAGCGGCTTCGGTGCAATGGCAGATCCAGTTGGTTCCCATTTTACCTACTCACTGTAACCAGCTTTCGGTGGCCTGGGTGGAGCGTTGTTTGCAGCAAGAAACTTGCCGCGCCGAGAGGATGAGCGCACGACGTCGCGCACAGTGGCCATGCGGCCTAAACCACTACACCAACTGTGCCGGCGAAAACCCCGGTATGCGAATAAGAAAATCTGTCTCTATATTTCAAGTACAGGGTCCGTCAAAAAGGAAACAATCCGGCAGATTTTTTACTATAGCAACAGTGAATCTCAACCAATTTGAATGAATTTTTTTAATGAAAGATAAACAAATTTTTTAAAGAGAGCTTACATTTTTATTAATATGTATATTTAAAGGTAAATGTGTATAACACAGACAAACGAAAGATCCAATACCAAACAACAGTAGTTGAGTTTTGCGGCTGCTGTCAGTAAAAAAACCTGCAGGGTTGCTTTTTACAGACGCTGTATTTTTCGTTTGAGTGTCGAAATTGTTGATCAACGTTTCTAAGCAGTCCGAAAGCTGTAAGACAGCTCAAAATCCTGTTTTAAAGTTTACAGGATTTCGTGTTCTGGGAGGGCTGCAACACTGACCGAGTCCATGTGATCGAAAATCTTCTGCACGCGCTTTTCCGGCGTGTCTTCGTCTTGCGGCAGCTGAATCAAACTGCCTACCATTGCATAAATGGCGTCCACTATCTCTATCATTTCCGATTTGGCTATGTAGCCGTCATTGTTGACATCATAGAGCGAAAATGCCCCTGAAACTCTCTACCAACATACATTGTAGCAGGTCATCCGCCGAAGGACCAGGGGGCGTTGCGGGGTCTGGCGCCGGCCGGGCGTCTGAGCCCAAATTTTGGGAGGCGGGGGGGTTGGACACTAACAAAAAAGTCAAAAATCGAAAAAAAGTACAATTTTTCGGCTAAAATCGTCAAAAATCGCTGATTTTTTTAAAAAAACCAATTTTCAGAATTAGGTCGTAATTTGAGCAAATAACTTCATATATATTGTTAGTTTCTGATAGAGCAGACTTTTTACCCGGGTACAATAAACATCACTATACTGTATGCACAGGGTGTGCCAAAAAAACAACCCAGCAGATTTTTCGCTGTAGCAACCGCAAATCTCAACCGATTTGAATGAATCCTTTTTTAAATAAAAGATAAATAAATCCTTAAAAGACTGCTGAAATTTTCATTAATGTACTCTACTTAGTTCCTGAGATATTGGCTCTCAAAATCAAAACAGTGATTTTGGCAGTGAACAAGAGGGATTTTTTTATTATTCTGCACTTCGTAATAAAACGGATTCCTGCTACTGCTAAGGGCTATTGGAGGCTTTACAGGTGACACAGAAACTCGGTTTACTTCAACACTAAAGTATCATTAGCCCTAGCAGTAGGAATCTGCTTTATTATGAAATGCAACGGAATCGCTCTTGTTCTTTGCCAAAATCTGTTTCGACTTAGAAGGCAAATATCTCAAGAACTAAACTGTAAATCTCAATAAAAATTGCAGCAATCTTTGAAGAATTTATCAATCTTTCATCCAAAAAAGGATTCATTCAAATCGGTTCAGATTCATGGTTGCAAAAGTAAAAAATATGGTGGGTTGTTCTTTATCACTCTTGTTCATCCCCAAAATCTCTGTTTTGATTTTGAGGACAAATATCTCAGGAACTAAGCAGGCTATCTTAATAAACGGTACATCAATCTTTCAAGAATTTATTTCTCTTTCATTTAAAAAAAGATTCATTCAAATCGGTTGAGATTTGCGGTTGCTACAGCAAAAACTCTGCTAGGTTGTTTTTTGGCACACCCTGTATATAGGGTGTCCGACTGATCCGTACCGTAAACGGTTTGGTCTGGCTGTAACTTTTGTGTTGATCAATTTGGGACCAGGACAACCGCTGCATAATAAGGGTTCACCTGACTGCATGCTACTGTAACTTTTAAAGATTCAATTAAAGATCTACGCTAGAGATAGTGATGAAGTATTGGAGAGAAACGTTTGAGACACGGAGCAACAACTAATCAAGTAGCTGTTCCCCTGTGAATTAGTGTAAAGTTGCAACTCATTAGTTCTGCTCTGTCTGTCTGGGTTAAAGTGAAAAGAGAACGCACTTACAGTCCAGCTTCTCTTCCAGGTTGCCTCTAGACGTTACCGATAATGCAATGATGAATTCTTTGAACGAAATATAGCCATCCTGTTAAACAAAAACATATGTATGCCTGCAGGGAAATGTCTTTAGCAAAGGGCATCTTCCTTTTGCTGCGAAGAGAATCAATTCACAGTGTACAAAACAAACCAGTTCTAAAAATGCTACAGGGTGGCCTAATCTTTTCACTGCCGTTTCTGCAAATAAGCAAAAATTTGGAACGTACAATGTATGTAGTACGTGTATGTTGGAAAATCCTTGAAATTTTATGTGTCAAAAGTTTGGTACAAGTACAACAGGCTCGACCCAATGCTGAGAAATTGAAGGATTTGTGAAATTGGAAAATTTTGAAACCTGTACAGTGGTGTCTCGTTAATTATACGGTCCGCTAGTTGGTGTATCAATTAATTCACTTAATATGGCCAGTAGAACCGATTTTTAGTAGTCCATCCCCTGCATCGTTTTGCCTGGCTCATTCCTGTCCACCCTGTTAGGGAAATATTGCAGGCTCGGTCAAGCTAACAACACAGCAGATTTTTCGCTGTATCAACTGATAATCTCAACCGATTTAAATAAATCTTTCTTGCATGAAAGACGGATAAATTCTTGAAGGTGTTGAAATCTTTATTAATCGTTCCTGAGATATTTGCTCTCAAAGTCATAACAGTGATTTTGACAATGAACATTAGCGATTTTGATTATTCTGTTGAACTTCATCATAAAACAGATTCCTGCTGCTACTACTGCCGGGGCTATAAACGAGATTTTATACTGGTGAAGCAACCGAGGGTTTTTTGTGACCAGTAAAGTCTGTTTCACCAGTAAAGACTAGTTACGTTAGCAGTACGAATCTGTTTTGTTGTTAAGAGCAACGGAATCTCTCGTCTCTCTTGCTCACTGCCAAAATCACTGTTAGGGGCCGTCCATAAACGACGTCGTTCCAGAGGGGGGAGGGGGGGTCGGCTGAAATGCGACGATAGACGACGCACCAGGAGGGGGAGGGGGTTAGCAGAAAACGACGTCGCTTTTTTCGGAATTTTAGGGAACTTTGAATGTATTATTTTCGATTTATGTACATTCTGTCAAAGATTTCTACTGTACATTCAGAAAAGCTTCCCAGAGTGGTTGTAGGGATTTGCTCTATTGATTGCGCAGTATGGCAACAAGAAAAAATGACAGTACTGCATGTACTGTACTTTTATCGGGGGGGGGGGTAAACGGAAAACGACGTCGCCTAGGGGGGAGGGGGTCCCCAGAAACGACGCAAGACGATTTTGGGGGGAGGGAGGTCCGAAAAATCGGGATTTTGGAACGACGTCGTTTATGGACAGCTCCTTAACGCGAAAACAGCTTACTAAACCGAATCATCGATCAACTTTTTCGATTTTTTCAGATCAATTTTTCAGGTCAACATCGATTTTTCTCTATTTTTAATTGTCCAATTTAGTATTGGGTATTGGAGGGTAAAAACCCCAATACCCAATACCCAATACCTGGAAAACACCCCAATACACCCAATACCCAATACCCAATACCAGTTCGCACTCTAGTAGTTACTGCTGTGCTATGCAGACTTACAAGACCAGATACTGCTAACCCGCACTTTGTTTTGCATGCTATTTGGAGCAACAATCGCTATCGCACACAAATGTTTTTGGCAAAGTTGGCGTAAATGCCGAAAAAATTGTCTACCGATTCCAAACAAATGACGCTTTCCATAAACGTCGGTAAATCAGGCACCTGAAGGGGGGTCCGAAAAATCGGGATTTTGGAACGACGTCGTTTATGGACGGCCCCTTATGGCTTTGAGGGAAAACCTCTCAGCAACTAAGCAGAGTATTTTAGTGAAAGTATAAGCAGTCTTTCAACTATTTATTTATCTGTCATACAAAAAATAGATTCATTCAAATCGGTTGAGATCTACGGTAGTCTGCTGGATGTTGTTTTATGACCAACCCTAGGCAACTTAGAGGTCTGCACGGGCTGGGCGGAGAAAATTGGGTCTTCAGGCCAGCGAGGGGGGAAAAGGTGTGCAGAGATAAACTATAAAGAATTCTTATAAAAATATGAATAATCTAGCAGTTAGTGTTTGAAATAGAAAATAAAAAAGTGGCCTCTAAAATATTACATAGTCACGTTTCAGAAAATCACAAAAATTCGTTCATCTCATCAATTTTAGTCGAATGCAGCGAACAATTAATCAATCAATTAGCAACCACTTAGCTACGTACTTTGTTCTCGTCGAACACGTTGAATACAAAGCCAGCGAATTTGGACGAGTCGCCCTGAGGGAAAAACTGCTGATAAATACTGCGAAATTCCTCCTTATTCAGCTTTCCAGACGGGCAGTCCTTTACGAAGTCCTTGTGCCAATTTTTCAGCTCTTTTCTATCAACTAAAACCGAGCACAAATAGCAGGACCAGTTGAATGGCAGGCTTTACAATAAGTGGCGGCTTCCAGGTCTTTGAGCTCGGCGGCCGACAGCTTGCTGGAGCTTCTTCCCATACTATTGGCCGCCGAACTATGTAAATAGCGGCGTGGGCGTCTATTATAGATTCTGCTCTGCCTCCAGAAAGGGCACTTAGTCGGCCGTTTAGCTGGACGGATGGATCGAAAATAAACCGACCGCTCCCGGTTTAACACCTCTGAAGCCAGACTAAAGGCCTCGGCCGCAAACAATCGCGTGTATTATGAGGCAGCTCTGCTAGCTCGCTCATAAGCAAGTGGCTCGGTGCCCGTGGGGCCACAGTTACGTTCGGCCAATCGTTAGCACGGCCTGTTTTAGAGAACAGACGCTAAACTACTGACTGACCGATTTTAATATTTATCGTGCGCACCGTGCCTTTACACTTTTAGGTGATCCACTCGCTCTGCTAAACCAGCCGACTAGTGCGGTCGGTTGTGATTGGAAAAAGCTCCCTTCTATGACACTTTTTGACTTTTCGGCATTTATTAGCATACATGTGCATTGGGGTGCCCAGGAGGACGAAAATAAGAATCTACCAAACGTTGCTAGAGGCTGCTAGATGCGCTTTAAGTGACAGAAATCAATTTTTGAATTTTTGCAACTACGCAACTAGGGATGCAAATGGTATCCGGTATTATTTCGCATTTTTTTGTGAAATGGTATTATTTGGTATTTGGAATTTTTGTATACCAAATAATACCGGATAATACCAAATAGTTTAAATAAAAGAATTACTTGGACTTTAAGCTAATAATTCAGCTTATTTTGGATCGTGGACTGTTTTACAACATTTGAGCTCATTTTCCTCTCTATTTTCTTGCTTAAAACAGAAACAAAATGAATTAGTACTACTGTACATTGTACATAATTGGAAATGGCAGCAAAAAGTAATGTCATCACTACTCGGGATACCTACAAAGAACTGCAAAGGACAACCCGGGTACTGTAGACTTCAGGCTTCCGAATCATCATACACGAATCGTCTGTCTACTGTTCGCCGTTACCTTTACAAACGTTGTTGAAGTTTCCGCAATCGAATAAATTTTAACAAGCAATATCAGTTGTAGTCAACCTTTTCAATCATACTTTTTTCGCCTTAATTTAGCTGTGGTAAGGCCTTTTTGAAAAATCCAGTGCTTGGACCTTGAATCTTGCAAGCGCGTCCGCGCGGCAGACCTTTCCACTATGCACTATGCTATATATCTCTATTCAGCTCTGCATAAAAAATTGTAGGCTGTCACCCCGCTCTTCTCTTCGTTACACAAGCGAGCGCGGACGAGCTGCTTATGGTGATTTAGAAATGCTTATGGTGATTTAGAAAAAAGGCGGGATTTGGAGAGAAGCCATTGATGAAACTCTTCCGATCTAGCAAGATTCCCGGTCTGTAAAGGTAGTATTTGACGGGGCCTGTTTTGATCTTTGGTGTTGTGAAATATCGTAAAAAATTATTTTGATTTGAGGTCAAACATCATTCCTCCGTTCAGAAGTAGGGTGGAGCTAAAATGGAGAGAGTGTCTCGGCTCGCCACTGATTGGTTGAAGGCGGAGTTTATCATGTTGGGGCCTGGATCGCTTACTGGTGATTGGTCGATTTCTTGCTATAAGCAGCCATTTTCCGTTTGCGAGATGTTTACGTTGCGTGGTGGTAGGCTGTTATTAAACCGCGATGGTATGATATGCTATGGTGCACAATTGAAAATAACGCATAAACTAATGACAAATTTTGAAATGTTAGAAGAGATTAGGAAATTTGTATGCACTCAGTTTGACAAAGGAACTCTTTTAGATTGAGTTGAACATAAATGCTCTATGGTACTGTTGCGTTTTAACAGTCTGATACGATAAATGACGTAATCTGGCGTCATATGGGGTATGCATTCGCGGTTGTATTGTGACGTGCATTTGTGCGTTGCTGTCTTTCGAAATAGTTACGCTGCTTTTTTGCTCTGATATTTTCTCTGAAACAATTGAGCTTGTGCTCTTGTTTTCGTCAGTTTTCTTGTTGCTTTGAAACGATTGAGCTTGGGCTCTCGTTTTCGTCAGTTTTGTTGAAGGCGTGGAACTTGAGTTCTTTTTTGGTTCAGTTAAAGAGGCTGAACTTGAGTTCTTGTTTTGGTTGGTTTGTGTTGAAATGGTGCGTACGAAGTGGTCTTCTGTTAGCCGCTCTGTGAGCAAACGGCAAAAGGGAAAGGACAAGAATAAGAAGAGGCAGGCTACTAGTGCTGACGCATCGACTAGGTGCCGAGAATATGAGCCGGTTCATCGTGCTGAAGATTCTGCAGGTATTTAAATTACATGCTGTATTACGAAAGTGAGTGTGACTTGTTTCATAAAACTCATTGAGTAGGCTGACCGTTTTGTAGTAGTTCCGCTTATACATCCTTCTATTATTTTATAAAAAAAAACTTGTCCGTAAGCCTTATCCTGAAGCTAAGCCTAAGCTTGAACCTAGCAGCAAATGCGTGATGAAAAATTGTCGGTTGCACCAATTGGTACACGGTCTGGCGGTAAGGGTTATTGCAGACTCGGTTTGGTCCGGCCAGGCGGAGCGCGTCTTAGAACGTAGAAGCGCAATTTTTGTGGTTGGGCCGGGGTGGGCCCCGGTAAGATATCCTACCCCATAGTAAAAATAAAGTTTAAGGGGCTGGACGGCGGGCGGGCGGCCTGGCGGCTTGGGCGGCCTGGCGGGTTGGGCGGCCTGGCGGGGTGGGCGTCTTGGGCGGCCTGGCGGGTTGGGCGGCTTGGGCGGCCTGGCGGGTTGGGTGGCTTGGGCGGCCTGGGGGGTTGGGCGGCCTGGCGGCTTGGGCGGCCCGGCGGCTTGGGCGGCCCGGCGGCTTGTTAAAACAGGCGAAGTTGACCAATCCCGCTAACATTATTTAGGATGAGACTTTATTCATACTTTGTATTTATTTATAGTGCCACAATATCCTAAAAATCGCGAGTGAGCCGCCCTTTGTTAACTAACGAAACGCACCGGGATTGATTTCTCAGCTAAATCCACCTACATAAGCAGAGTTTATTGCCGGGACTCCTATAGCATACCCTCAGTCCAATACTTAATTGTTCGGCCGAACTAAGCAAGCTGTACGTACGCCACTGGTCAGCATGTAGGAGCCAAATTATCTTTTCGATACGGTTTATTAAAACACTCAAAAACAGTATGTACAGTAAAGTTGACCTTCTCTAAATACTTACTATTACTAAGGCACGGACATATCGGAAAATGATCCAGAACATCGTTGAAAAATTCTTGCCAGTTCTGGCAAACCCCGTTACAGGATCAGTGGCCATGTACGCGTTGAGCGCCGTGCAGTACTCTTCCCTCGTGATGCTCAAGCTCTCATCTCAAGGAAGAACCGGTCCACCAGGTCCTCAGGTGTAAAAGACATGCTTTTGATTGAACTTCTTGTAAATTCCGACGAACCCGGTCTCACCCACTGGTTTAGTAAGATCTACCATTGCTAGAATCAGGGCAGCTGCTTTCACTCCTCGCCGCGCTCTGAGAAACATGCGACTAGACACTCCCTTTCCCGGAAACAGCAACAGTCTTTGAGGCAATGCAGCACCAGACCGAGAGAAGCCTTCGCCAGCTTGAAACCTGCTCAGAGAATATTTGACCAATTGAGCCTATGCCTGTAGCTTTCACGTACAGTAGGCGGTGGTAACAGAGTGGCGACTGAGACCAGCCAGGCGAGGTGGGGCCATTTTGAGAGAGGCTAGCAAGTACGCATGTATCTCTAGAACACCGCCGCCCCACCTGTATAACCAGAGAGGCCCGTCATCCATCACAAATAAGTCTGACGGCGGCTTGGCCCTCACAGATTTGTGTAAGCTAATTAGATAACCAGCTTGGCCGAGTGACTAACACAGGCGCCCGCCGAGTCTCTAAACGTGTTGAGGTCTCTTTGGCAGCGCGAGTTATGGTTAATTGCAACGTCCTTAAAGTGTGCTCAGGGCCACAAAATGACCGAACGGAAAAAGGAACAACTGTCTGACGGTTTCGTCTGGGGCTGTCCAAAATGTGGCAGCCAGAAAACCATAAGGAACGGCTCGATGGTTGAAGGAAGCAAACTGCCACTCTCCACTCTCGCCTACATCTTGTATGTATTTCTTCGCCACTGACGAGCCGGCTGACCTAGTCGAACGTCTGCTAAAGCAACGTGTGGCCAGGATGCACGGCTTAAGAGCCGGTCTCTGGGCCGATCGACCCTTGGTATTGAGAGTTGAAATTTTGACTTTCACCGATTCCACCCAAATTTGGTGTGGTAGTAGCATCTGATGAGTTATACTGGACCTGCAAAGATTAGGTCGATTCAACGCTCCAGAGTAGAATAATGCGCTCCGGAAATTTTCGCTCCTTAACTATGGGACGAAACATCTGCTATAGTTGCATGTAATTACCATATACATCCAGAACATAAGGCATTTCTTTTGCCAATGTCCTGGAATTATGCTTCATTCATTGTGCACAACCTTCATCAAACTTTTCATAACCAGAACATTTGGTTCCAGTTGAACCTAATGTTTGGTGCAGACTCACACAGAGCCCAGCCAGATTCTAGCGGTTCACGTCCTGCAGTACTAGTCTAGACTATTGATTGCTTCTACAGTATCGATTTCTTTCTCATTCTGTCTATGAGCATGGGAGGCTAGGCCAAACGGCCCTGTACAAAAGCGGCAGCGAACTGAAAGTAATTGCAACCCACTATTTGTTCAATGAATTGCTAGTCCATCATGGCTTAGTTGGCCATTGTGTTTTAGTCCTTGAGGATGAAGATGAACTTTATGTTGAACAGCCCCAAGATACTGATGACTACATTTTTGTACAGCGCGATGAATACATAAACGATGAGAACTTCAAAACCGTTGACAGGGTTCGTGCGGCTTTTGTATAGCAAAATTCCCTGACCTTTCCCTGACTTTTCCATGACCAAACTCAAAATTCCCTGATCAACCAGGGTGAGGAAACTGCAACCAATCTGAGAAAATTTTACATAATTGGTTTTGTAAAACGCATTTAAACGGTATTCAGAGGGTAAATTTCCGGTTTAAGTAGTAGTATATAAAGTCAGAAGACCGATCTTCAAAAGGGTGTTGTGTAAAGTTCTGACTGGACCATTTGGCGGTGAGATGTTTATGCTGCTATCGTATTTTTCCCTGACCAGACGCCAAATTCCCTGACTTTTCCTGATTCCCTGACTTTTTTTAAATTCCCTGACTTTTCCATGACTCCCTGACTTTCCAGGTCCCGCACGAACCCTGGTTGAGGATGAACTGTGGTGCAACAGAGATGGATGATCTGCTTGACTGATCTTTTAGACCTTATAGACCTTCTTGGGTTTGCTCTTTTGTCTGTGTTGGTCTGTGACCTTGCAGTTTCTAATGAATGGTCTAAACAAAAATTGCGTAATACATACATACATACATACATACATACATACATACATACATACATACATACATACATACATACATACATACATACATACATACATACATACATACATACATACATACATGCATACATACATACATACGTGGTCGATTCTCTCGTGAACTGGCTCTTAAAAACTCAAAAAGAGAAGAAAAGCGCAATGTGCTGAACGTGCTCACTATAGACTCTTTCAGTACCGGACTGTGTGGTTTGTTTTTGGCTGGCGACCAATTGTTTGATCGGCCAGGGCGCGCTCTTTCAAATGAGACCGAAACCTAAAAGATCCGACTTCTCAATCAAAGGCTGGAACTAAATTCCTGTATTTTTGGGTCAACCTGTGCAGTTTTCTGACTGGATAAAATTTCTTTGAGGCCAAAAATGACGTTGTTCCGCAGCCCAAATGCCAAATTTGGCTACACCAATAAATGCAGAAATAATAGCGCTACAAAGTTCTGAAATAAAAAAGCCCAGTCTGGGGGGGTATTTTGGGGGGTTTTATGGGGTCAAAGGGGGTCGAAAATAATTTCTTTTCAAAATTTGTAAATCTAAGTAGTGCGTTTGAGAGACATTCAAGCAACTAATAAAAGCCCCAAATATCAGTTCACAACTCGCACTAATTCCCGAGAAAATAGGCTCCAAATTTTTCGTCCCATAGTTAAAGAGCGAAAATTTCCGGAGCGCATAATTCCACTCTGGAGCGTTGAATCGACCTAATCTTTGCAGGTCCAGTATAACTCATCAGATGCTACTGCCACACCAAATTTGGGCGGAATCGGTGAAAGTCAAAATTTCAACTCTCAATAGGGCATGGGAGACAGGGTCGACGCTGTCAGAGACCGGCTCTTAAATACGCGCGCGCACAGTACGCCACTCACCTCACCTCGATGAGTTTTCTTACGGGCAGATCTACTCGCAGCACAGAACAATTTGGAGTCAACAAATTAGTGGCATAACACAGTGCTACCGCTTGTTCTAAAATTAAGACAAAGTGTATATACTATACCGTGCTGACCATGTACGTACTATCTATACTACTGTAAACTGCTAATCTGTTAGCGCAGTACTTTGCTGCCATAAACTCGTTCGCAGTAGCGGTCACATTGCTATGCTAGCTGTTTATTTGGCCTGAATTGAACGAGATAACGATGCGATGATTGATGGCTCTTTCTGGGGGCTGGGCGGCCAGGCGGGTAGGATATCTTACCGGGGCGCCGGGGTGATTGTGTCGAATAAAATAGAGCTTTTTTGCAGGTTTTAAAGCAAAAACATGTTTTTTGCACGTTTTTAATAAAAAATGGGATTTTTTGCACATTTTAAAATAATAAATAGGGTTTTAAAGGGCATTTTTGCACTTCTGACAGGATTTTTACCCGATTTTTAGTCCTCAAGACCCGCTTTTGGATGGCGAAAAAAGGTCGTTGAAACCCCCTTTGGGTATAGTCCTGAAACGCTATTTTGGATCAGACAAATTCCCCCCTTGCCGAAAACAAAGCTACATGTATGGCCGGGACAAAAACCTGTACGTACATTTGACTGCACACTATGTACGTATTTTACTGTTTTAGTTTTAATGCTTTTTTAGATAGGAGAAAACGTTTGTAGGTGTATAATATTTTTTTAGTTCAGAAGCTTTCTAAATGGCAGAAAACCTAAGTACATTATAGTGTTCAGTTTCTTTTGGAATGAATCGGCTTTAATGCTTCGTATTTGGCTAAAAAGCGTATGCGAATATTGTTGACAATTTGGGCATTGAATGTCGCTATGTAGTGCAAGGACGAAACTTTTATAGACAAAAACAAACTGCTAGTAGGAGTGGATCAGAATTGGCAGAGAAACAATAAAGCAGTCAGCAACTGCATCTGCTATCAAATATTTGAATGTGGTTTTCCGGGGCGGGGTTCCAGCCCGAATTAAGGGTAAAGGACCGTACTTGGGTAGTAAAAATCGCTGGAAAATCTCGATTTTAGCTAAAAATAGAAAAAATCGAAAATTTGGGTTCAAATTCAGCTAAAGAAGTGCTATTTTGTACACCGTCTTAATCTTTTAGTGTCTGCAATTATAAGAATTCGTAAAAAAAAGAGCGTAAAAATGTTAGTTGCGATAAATGTCGGAGGGACGGTCCAAAAAGTGGTCTTTGGAAGGGTCCGCGACGTGGATTTTTGGCTATAAGTGTAGTGTGGGCAAGTTCCCCCTAAACCCTAAAGGTTTTTAGATGGCAGAAAACGCTACGTTTGTGCGTTATACTAGTGTTTGTTTCTTTTTTTTAATTATGCAGCTTTCTACGTAGATGCGGAAGAGCTATGAATATTTGATTGTTTGCTTTTTTGTATTATTTACTTATAGAGTTTTCTAGGTGGGATAGAACCTATTTACATTTGAGTTGGTGCTGAGCATTTTGGAAGGTATTGTTGATGTATGTGGGGTGAAGTGGCCTAGCTTTGGTCATTTGCACTGGATTTTTGACAGATTTATCGATATACGTATGTAACAGGAAAACGCGTAATCTTATAGACAGTTGATGGGATGGATTGTTTTAGAGTCTGGTGCTGGTCGTGTCGGCGATTCCTTCAAGTCTGATTTGAAGAAGACAATCTTCTGGGGTCAGAGGTCACATGCGAAGCGTCGTAATACGGAATACACGCATCAGCTGAAGCGCTGTCGCTTAACGGAACCAAATTATCAGAAAATACTACGCCTGGAAATATCTAAATGCGTCAATGAATTTGCAACTGCGCTCGAAATTAACTGTGTTACCAGTTCAACTGTTTGTTGCATTTGCATCCCTAATTCAGAGATCCTTGAATAACAAATTAAACAAACGAAAAAATAAGAAAAATTACCTATTACATATAGACATCCGCTTACTAAAACAATCATAGCATTCGATTCGGTTTCAGGGTTTCGGCTTTAGGGTTTCAGCACTATTTCCAAAGGCGGGTTCAGCGACCTTTTTTTGGCTCAAAAGACGCCCTTTAAAACCCTACCCTTTACCTGCACCTTTCTCCACCTCTTCTTTTCCATTATCTTGTTTGCTCAGTTCTGTATCCGTCAGTTATAGTTTTCCACTGTCCACCGGTCGACTCCACTGCCTCTTTGTTTGTGTCTGTCTATCGGAATTTCTCTGTCCTTCTCTATGTGTATGTCTATCTTTGTTGCTTTGTCTGTGGTCTATCAATATGTTCTATACGTCTTTTCTCAAGTTGCCTCTGCCACGATACCTTATTGAGTATTATTCCAAAGGTTAAGAAACTAGAAGAGAAAGTGTTTTTGAAAAAAAAATAAGTTGACCTTTCTAGAGATAAATTACCCCTGTTTAAAATGCCCCAAAGGACAACAAAAAATTAGAGATAATTATGAAACCAAATCGCTCCAAAGGTAAACAAAAAATTAGAGCACGCGCTAACAACGCATATCCCAAGACTAAAACGTTAAGCGACACGCTCCAAAGAGGAAAGGTCGCGCCGCTCCCTAGCTTCCATAGCTATACCATACTTATTATATTAACATATACATACATAGCAAACCTATACATTTTCAGAATTTGTAGTAAAACATATGATAAAAATTGCAATAGTGAATATAACTTAATTTCTGTCTTTCTGTCAGAATCTTACAGTATATTCTTAAACAATTATAATCCTTATGCTACTACCAGTCGCGGATCTAGGATTTCCCAATGCGGTACGGGAATGGATCGAGCCCAAACAGATTTCAAAAACGAGAAAATCTTAAAAAAATAACCGTTTGAGAAAATCAGTCTAAGAATCCGTCTGAAATGAATTCAGAGCATAGAACTAATACATAGTTTTAGTTGTCTGAACAGTTCTCGCTATTAGCTCATATACCATTAGCATCAAAACCAACTCATTATCAAAACAAACACAAAGTTTTATTCAACGTATTATTTCGATGGTATACTTACGCAAAAATCTCAGTAATAAAAATTACGTAACTCCATTACCAAACCAACTTTTACCAAGAAAAAACAAATCACTATCTTAAATAAGAAGAGACACAGAATAAATTACTACACCATACAGTATACGTACATACAAACTTAATAATACAAACAAATTAATTCATATTACAAATCTACTGACATCGGATCTCACATATGTATACCTACAGTAGTTCGAGAGCCGTACGTACATACTGTACAACCCTACCATCACATCCAAGTGGTCTTTTTCGAAACTGATAGCTGGATATCGCCATTCCAGACAGTTTGCCCTTTTTTCACTGCCAAATCACTCCTAGTCATGCGTTTATAAGCATAGTTACTAAGAAATCGCCCTGTGTTGACGTAATGGTGCTGACACCTGCCAACAGCTCCCCGGCCATAATCACAAAACCGCTATCGGCCTATTGCTGGTCAATCAGAGACCTCCTGACATCGCCGATCTTTTTCTCCTGTATATGTAGATATATTTAGTATGGATGTGACAGAAACGTTGTAAGCATAGAAAACAGATTAAAAATACGGAGCGGCGCGACCTTTCCTCTTTGGAGCGTGTCGCTTAACGTTTTAGTCTTGGGATATGCGTTGTTAGCGCGTGCTCTAATTTTTTGTTTACCTTTGGAGCGATTTGGTTTCATAATTATCTCTAATTTTTTGTTGTCCTTTGGGGCATTTTAAACAGGGGTAATTTATCTCTAGAAAGGTCAACTTATTTTTTTTTCAAAAACACTCTCTTCTAGTAGTAAATTGCGCTATTCGAAATCAGCAGCATTCGAGCGTGCGACAAAACGCTGAACACTTTCCGCACGCGGCCCGGCTGTTTTGAAAGCGCGTTTCTCTAATTCTTCATGAAATCAAGCCGATTTTTACGTAAATTACCATATCTGTACATGCTATCACTGTTTTAGTACGAATGTTTAGTTGTAGCCATACATGTAGCTGGGTTTTCGGCTGTCGTGGTTTCCCAGGTCCCAAATAGGGTTTCAGCGACCTTTTTTGGGCTCACAACAAGGTTTTGAGGACTAAAAATCGGGTAAAAATCCTGTCAGAAGTGCAAAACTGCCCTTAAAAACACAATTTATTGATTTCAAACGTGCAGAAAATCCTATTTTTAATTAAAAACGTGCAAAAAAACTGTTTTGCTTTAAAACGCGCAAAAAAAGCTAAATTTTATACGACATAATACAGCCAAAATGCATTTCTGGAACCCTATTTAGAAATTTTGAAATCAAAATTAGGGCTCTGATTCTGAAACCCCGGTACGCTACTATTAGGCGACGCCGATTAGGCGATGCCGATTAGGCGACGCCGATTAGGCGATGGTACTATTAGGCGACAAAAAACATTAATAGACAATAGTACCAATTGGCTGCCCTTCCGAATCAATCAAGGGTCAAGGGCCACGTTCGGCTGTAAGCCTAAATGCGCTATTTTTAACTATGCATGGCTAAGTGGCACTACAATCATGTGTCGTTAATCTTATAACTCGTTAACTTATAGCTAAACAAGGCCCTCACTGTTTCTAACTCAGATGCTGGCATTTGCCACTATTTCCCAGCTTGCGTCAAGCACGCGAGCGGCGTCGGCTTTTCTATTTTTCCAGTTGCTATGTTCATTAACGCACTTTCGAGGCAGACGATCCCACCAGTAACTTTGCGGAAGCAGCTCACAGAGTTTCGCAGCGAGAATTTGAAGTGGCGTGTCCATCCATTGGACGCTTTCTTTGGCTGGCGCCTTATAAATGTTCTGCATTTAGGTATCAACATGCATACATGTGCCGGAAAAGTGGGTTGGGGTAGTCAAAATCCGAAAATTTGGTGGTGGGCCGGCCGGTTTGGGGGGTCGCGGCGGTTTTGGTGTGTGGGGTCAGGAACAAAAGTCGGCTTCAGGTGGGTGGGTGGGGTCCTTTTGGAGGCGGTAGAGAGAGCCAAAGTTGGGGGTGGGGGCAAACCCCGGACCCCCCGCGGCCCATGTATGGTGACATGTGCAGAAATCCCGACATGTTTTCTACTCTACTAATAATGAGCGCTCAGTGATTTGGAAATTATCCATCCATGGTGTTGCACCTATTTTTTAAATGAGTCCTTGAAATTTGTTTGCTATTCTGTTATGCTTTGTTTTAATTGCTGTTGTGCTGTTTGCATTGTTGTGCTATGTTTTAGTGGTACTTATGTTGCCGTTCGGACTTATTTAAAAAAATTATTCCTGTCGCCTAATAGTACCGTCGCCTAATAGTACGCTAAATCGCCTAATCGGCGTCGCCTAATCGGCATCGCCTAATCGGCATCGCCTAATAGTCCTGCTTCGCTGAAACCCTGTTTAGGGTTTCTGAGACCCAAATTAGAGTTCTGGAACCCTATTTAGGGCCTCTGAAACCCTATTTACAGCATTTGAAACCCTAATTAGGGCTCCGGAACCCTATTTACGGTTTCAGAAACCCAAATTTGGGTTCCGGAACCCTATTTACGGCATTAGAAACCATAATTACGGTTTCAGTAAAACCGTTTAGAGTTTCAGAAATCCTAAATTACGGTTTTTAAGTCTTGAATTTTAGCAGTGTTAACCCAAAATAGGGTTTTAGAAAAGCCCAAAATTTGGCTGCGGGGTTTTTCGCCAAAAATCGCGGTTGGGGGTTAAACCCCCAAACTACCTACATGCATGGTGGTAGCGCGAATTATTCAAAACTGTTGCCCTTACCTACTCGCTGTCACCCGCTATCGGTGGCCTGGGTTGGGCTTTGTGCCAACTCTGCGTCAAGAAACCTGCCGCGCCGAGAGGACGAACGCACGACGCCGCGCAGAGTGGCTTGATATACGTAGATACAGTACATAGAAAACATAAAAATCTTTCTGTACCACTTCAGAACCATTTTTCCGAAGATTTCAACCAAAATTTATAAACGTTTAGGCCACAATTCTCTTAAACAAGTCAATCACTGATCATCCTCGTCCTGATCCATCGAATCAACGCCAGCAGCTTGCGGCAGTCTCTTTCTCTGCTTATCGTCGAGCGTGGCGAGTGCCTGCACCGACAGTTTCATTCTGCCCTGCAGCAGTTTGCTCTTCTCTTGCGACAGCGTTTTCACCGCCCACACAGCTGCCACGATTTCTTCCAGTCGCGCCCGCAACTGGGCAGCCTGGCCAGTTTGGCAGATTGCTTCCAAATAGGGCGTCAAACTCTTGTCCAAAGACTGAGCGCTGTAGTGCAGCGCGGCCAAAGAGATCTGGGCGGGCGGGTAGAGCAGAGCCACGTCGCTCAGCAATGCCTGGCGCAGGAAGGTGGCGGCGGCCGGACGCAACTTCTCGAAGTCGCCCCAGTCCGGCAAGCGTGTCTTCATGTCTATTAGGTGACCTTCCAAAGGTCGGAATGGGCAATGCACTATGAGATGGTAGTCGAGTTTGGCCAGAATTATCGGCTCCAGTGAGAGAATGTTCTCGCCGTTAGACTCGGGAGTGCCTTCAAGTGCAGTTTTGTAAAAACAGTACAGTCCACACACATGTAACAGGTCATCCGCCGGCTCGGGGGTCTGTCTGAGCCAAAATTTCGGAAGGGGGTTGGGCACTAAAAATTACGCTCAAAAGTTTTGCAAAAAAATCGCAATTTTTCTGCTAAAAATCGCTAATTTGGGCTGAAATACAGCTGAAAGTGCTGTTTTATAGGCGATTTTGGCAATTTTTTTGACTGAAATTGCAAAAAATCGCAAAAAGTTGCTAAAAAATTACTTACCAGAAAAATCGGAGGGGACCAACACCCAGACCCCCTGTATATGCAATGTGTACATACATACATCCGAATTTAGCCTTCAAAACGACATCTAAAATAATATGTTCTGAGCATAAAAGGAATAGAAATTTACTGTTTCAGTGTTTGAAAAGTCTGGTTTGACCACTGTCCAAGTAGGGCGGGAATATTTTTAAAAAGGTCTCTCAACGGTCAATACCCCTCGGCGGCCATACCCACTCCAGAATTGTCGCGACCCATTTTGGGAAAGCAATTTTATACTCTCTCTCAAAAACTACATTGTACATTGTACATTCTATATTGTACTCCGGATTTTACCGACGCATGTATGGAAAATACTGCTAAAAATCTCAATTTAAAGCAGCCGAATAGAGTTTAAGAGCTAAAAACAAGTATAAAACGACTAAAAGTGCTTCTTAAAACACCGATAAAAGCAGCGGAAGCGTCAAATTCAGTTACCAAAGGCCTTTTAAGCATTATTTTAAGCTAAAGATTAGGGATTTCTGATCCAGTTCCTTAGTAAACTGGAGCTGCTGCAGGCACTTGAATTTTGGAGTCCCTAAACTGCCTCGGGGGTAGGGAAGGGTGGTTGGTTAAGCTTTTGTAGCCTAAAAGCCTCTTGCACACGTACATGTATGGTCCGTCACTTTACACTTGCTTTAGCTCTCGATCAAACGCAACTTTAAAAATATACGGACTCATTACTGATTTACCAGACCAATCGGCAAACTAAGCCATTTAGCGACAAAACTTAGAAAAAGAGCAAATAATACAGTCAGGCACTTCACGCCGTTTATGGTACCGACACCATATATGGTACCCCTACCCATGGCCATGGGTGCCGGTACCATATATGGTACGAAATCTGAACAGAGCGGTACCATATATGGTACCGGTATCGGTAACAACGCGAAGGTGGGGGGTACCATTATACGGTGCCTGTACCTTATATGGTACCACTACAGGCTGCGAAGGTGGGGTACCATGTACGGTACCGGCACCATATATGGTGACGGTACCATATATGGTACCACTACCTAAGGTACCGGTACCATATATGGTACGGCACCTTATATGGTATCGGTACCATAAACGGCGTTAAGTGCCTGACTGTAATACCGGACTTGAGGTTGGCGACGAACTGGTCGATGGTGACGTAGAACTCGTCCACCTTGCAGGCCTCGTAGAGACAGGTCATCATAACGTTCTTGGCCGAGTACTCCAGCGCAGAGTGGTTGAGGTAGAAGCGCTTGAAGTAACTGAAGGCAGTCCAGATCAGCGACTGCGGCATCTGAGGCTGGAACGTTTCCGTGAACCGAATCGCCGTCTCCATTACCAGCTGACACAGGTGCTGCTCCTCGCTCCAACTCAGCAGTTGACTGCTAAACCACAGCTACACTACCTGCCACAAAACTACACTTACACAAAACAATACATCTACTCTACAGTACGCGGTGTGAAACATTGAGAACCCGTTCTCCAGAGCAACCTAAGCGTGACCAGCAAAACAAACGCATACGGCCGGCGGAATGGATGCAACTGTGAATATAGAACTTGAGTATAAATCCAGAACAAAGTATCTTACTTTCATTTTTTTGCCAATTTAGTTTGCTCTGAGGAAAGGGGCAATCATTGTTTTGTTTTGCACTCTCACCGCCATTCATCGGTCAAGATGGCTTCATATTTGGATTTAAATTTGCGGTTGGCCTTCTCGCGAAGTTCGTTTAGAGTCTGCACCGACTCGAATGTCCAGCGATTCTTTTGCGTGCTGCTCGAAAACATCTATGCATCACACGCTACCTACCGCACAAACAAACAAGCTTAAAACTGGGGTCAGATAACTCGACTAAGAGCGCCTAAACGAAAGGCACTAGAGAAGCAAAAACCAAGGGCAACTGAGAAACTTTACTTAGCTACTGCCAATCTACAAACGTTTAAGTTTTGTATACGTCTTCATTGGAACATATTAGTTAGTACTGGATAGCTAGCTAGCACTCTCGGAGAAAAAGCAGACCAAAGTGAAGCTGTTCATTTCACAACATCTATCTAATTCAACATAAAGCTTGTTAGATCTCTTCTTGTGAGCAATCCTTGAAGACAACCGGATTGGACGAAGGAAACTGACCCTCCGGACAATCGTGGCTGATTATCTGAAATAGAAGGACAAGTTTATAACTGTTTCACTGACTGTTGGCTGACAATTACAGACAGACAGACCGACAGACAGACAGACAGACAGACAGAGACAGACAGACAGACAGACAGACAGACAGACAGACAGACAGACAGACAGACAGACAGACAGACAGACAGACAGACAGACAGACAGACAGACAGACAGATTTTCAGTTTTACATTAGCAGTGCGTACCTTGTCCTGCCAGAAGGTGACAGCGCCGGGACACTTTTGGTCAGTGACTCGCATCAACGCATCGGCTTCGGACTCCGACATTACCGGCGGCACCTGGTCAGTGAGTGGTTCCGGCAGTTTGGGACAGTGCTTGTGGGTGAGATGGAGCCGCATCATTGCGCAGAAGAAGGAGCCGGCCTGGCAGAGAGAGCAGCGGAAGCGCGCCAGATTCAAGTGTTTGAGAATGTGTTGACGACCTTCTTTCTGATCGGCGAACCGCCGCGGGCAGTGGCGACAGAGGAATCGGCCGTTGGACGGCTGCAGTGACTGCGTGAGCAGCTTGCGTTGCAGAGCGGTGGGCAGAACTGGCAGGTCGGGCAAGTTCACAGTAGATCTGCCTTCTTCTTGGCTTACTTCCTCTGCAAACAGACACTACTCGCTTATCTGTCTAGTATAATTCAGTCAGCCTCATCTCTTGACGTCATTCTTTCTAGAGAGACGCTGAAGGAGCAAAAATTAGAAACCACCAAATGTTGCTGCAGCTTTCAAGACGCATTTTTAATCAGGGAATACCAGTTTAGCTCGCAACTATGCACGCCCGAACTTTGGAAACTTGAAAAATTCGGTTAAGAAAGTTTTAGTTCAGAAGATTCGTCTGCGCTTTGCTAGGATCTGCCAGAAAATTTTAATTTCGTGAAACAAAAACTGACCAAAAAACATGAATCTTCAGCTCAGACAAGATTGGAACAAGAGACCAACTGTGGCATGTGAGTGGCGCACTGGTAACCAATGTAATAAATAAGCTAAAACACCGTTTTTCTGGGAAATCAAAATTACTTGCTCACTTCTAGGAAATAATTACACACCATGCTTTTACGAGAATTTTCTCTTGAACAATTATACCAAAAAATGTGTTGGGAACTGAAAGCCCAGATTTATTACCTTTTATTAGTTGCCCATAGTCAGGCGTTTCCTCCAAACCCAACCGTTGCTCTTTCTCTGGCACAGTTTCGACGGGATCTAAATAACTGACAGTGTATTTTAGCGCTACAGCACTTTAGCAACTTCCTTCCAGCTTCTTATATGCCTGACAAAATTGTGACTAAATTTTTCGGCCTCATTCAACTTACTTTTAACAACAAAGAGAAAGCCATACTATTGGAAAGTTTCTTGATAGAAACTCAGATTTTCAGGACCTATTAACAAGCCGATTCAGTAATATAGACTGAAATTATGTACGGAATACGAATCGTTCGAATATAGTCCATGGGACGTTTTAGACCGGTAAGCTAAGGTATGTTCCTGTGGAAAATTAAAAATTCTTACCCTCAGAACTGACTCGCTTCCTGCATCGATTTTTAATAACAGCAGCGCTCTTACTAGCTGAAGGCGGTCTGGAGGCTGGCGAGCACCGTTTGGCTCCAACTTTCTCAGGCGACGGAGTCTTAGAACGACTGTTCACTGCCGACACAACGTACTCGGCTAGCCACTTGGGCGCCCGACGCACGCGACCGCTTGAGCTCACTTGGTCAGATGCTCTCCGCTCCGGTTCCGTCCTCTCAACTTCAGGCAGCTGTCTCGACTCTAAACCGGACCACCACCAGACATGGGCAAAGGGGGGGCTGAGGGGGTTGGCCCCCATCAGGCTATGATCTACCCCCCATCAGCCGGCCGCTACCACCCATCAGGAATTTTTGGGAAGAATTTTGTATAGAAAATTATGATAAAAATATGCCTGGAATAGGTGTAAATGAGCTCAGAATAGCTAATTTTAACTTATTTTAATTAAAAATATGCCGAAAAACCCTGATTTTCGAGAAAAAATGGACTTTTTGGCTTACCACCCCACCTCCATAATATGGTGTCGGTACCACAAACGGCGTTAAGTGCCTGACTGTAGTAGATGATCGGTTCGATGACAAAACCGCTAAGTTGACAGGTGCAAAGAATACCTGAACTTTCACTCTCAGCAGCACCATTAGAACTGGTTGCGGCAGCAGCCTGTTTCCTTTCTTTCCACTTCTTCTTAACAACTGGTGGCTCCAGTCCCAACTGCTGTATAATGCATCTGAGATCTCTGACACGCAGAGCGCGGCCCAGCTCTCGCCCTGCCTCTCTTAACTCGACAGTGGAAAACTGGCACTCTCGACATTTGTTGCTGAGGAACATCTGAGGATCAACTTCATGGCCGAACCACAAAGCAGCCACATGACTGAGCAGAGTCCAGAATTCACATTTGGCTTGATAACACTGCAGTGTCCGACCGAAAAAGTCAATTCTCTTTCTCCTTGTCACTCGCAACTCAGCTTCCGTCAACGATGCCTCAGCTGCCGCCGGCTCAGACTGAGCTGTGACCGGCGCCGCAAGTGCCGGTTCGGCAGTGATAGTGGGAGGTAATTGGTAACAAGGAATGATCTGATCATTGATTAAGTCAGAATTCGGGCTAGGAGATTCAACTGTGGTGGTGGAGGAGCGCTGCGTCACAGTGCAGATCTGATGCAACGGAGGAAGCGGAATGTCAATTACAGTCGGTACCGCGTTAGTCGTAGAGTCTGCAAAATACAACATGGCAGTTGACTGCAAAACAGTTCGGTATAGTGGTAGTAGAAAGTCAGAAGCCTTATTTTAAAAAGGGTGGTGTGTGCAGACATGGGCAAAGCGGGGGGGGGGGATTTGAGGGGATTTACCCCCTCAGGCTCCGACCTACCCCCCTCAGCAGGCCGCTACCCCCCTCAGGATTTTTTGGCTCATAATGCAGTTTGGTAGCTGCAATATTAACGTAATGCCTGCATCAGCTGGTTTCTGTCTGGTTCTATCTACCCACGCACCCTTGTTTGTTCGCAAGAATGCCTCACAAAAGACCACAAACTCTGTTCAGAGCTGCGTTTTTTTCAAAAATGGTTTTATAGTACGTAGTTACTACCTTATTTGCGGTTTTTATCATGTTAATATTGGGACTCTCTCAGCCATTACGGTCGCTACCGACTTTAGTTTGGAATTTCTATTCTTTCTGGGAGGGATGAATGTTGAAAGTACATATGTACGTAGTGTGCAATTTAAGTTATTCTGCGTACGTATTGTAGGAGCTCCTGTTTAGTCCTCATCTACATAGCACGTTTTACACTTTGTCTGACTGGCTACGACTGTGACTGACTGGCCTACTTTTTCTTATCTCTCGCTATTCACTCGTGCCTCTGTATAACCTGCTGTACGGACTGTTTAGTAAAACACTCGCTGCCCTACACCTCGCTATAGGTTATGGGCCCAGCCTACGCCGAGTGTTTTTACTGCTGTTCGTCTGTTGCCGTGGCTGTCCCCTGCGCCGCCGACTGACTTCACTCCAGCCCTGCCTCACTCTTCTCAACCGTCATCTCCGACCTAGCCAGCGAAAGATTCCGAAATGGCAGATAAGTTGCCTTTGCTTGACTCTAGTAACTGGCCCACGTGGAGACTGACTGTTTCTAACTACCTCAAAGCTTTCGATCTTTGGGGAATAGTTAGTGGTGAGGAACACCCTCCTGTCGACCCGCAAGCTGCTGCTGCGTATGACGAGGTCCAGGTTGCGGCCGTGCGTGCCGCTAACCGTGCCACCACTCAGCAGTACCAAGCAGCGCTCAAAGACTACACTAAGCGTCGCCACTTAGCCATGTTCCACCTCTCCTCTGCTCTGTCGGTGGAAGTTTTGCGCCTAATTCACGTGGCTGACGACTTGAGTCCTGAGGCGCTTTGGCGGCTTTTGTGCAACAAATTTGAGCGGCATTCTGACGTATCTTTGTTGTCAGTTGAGGGCGAGTTGCAGGTTGCGTTTGATGACAGTCAGCTCCCCAGCGAATGGATCGCCAGTCGTCAAAGACTCTATGACCAGTTCTCTGCCATGGGTCAAGCTGTGAAGCCAACGATGCAGGTGGTTCAGACACTCCACAAGCTTCCCTCCGGTTGGGAAGGCTGTCGGTCAGCCATCATGAACACTCTGCATACTGCTCCAGCTGATCGTCCCTACACGCTTGACAACTTGGCCTCCCAGCTTGACGACGAATGGCGCCTGCGGCACGGTACTTCAGGTCAGTCCAGCTGTGGCAATGCTTGCGCGGCCTGTGGTAGAGATAAGACCAGAGGCAGAGTGCTTGCCCCAGGTAGAGGTGCTTCTACTTGTGGCAAATTTGGCAGTGGTAGTTCAAGCATGCTCAAGTGTTTTAACTGTGGTGGTCGTGGTCATAACGAGAGTGTGTGTCCTACTGCAAAGCCAGATGGTACTGGTGCCAAGGGGGAAGAGGCTCATTTTGCTGGCACCACTACCAGCGACTCTTGCTTTGCTATCACTGCACACGCAAATGCTGTATCCGCTGATCCCTCCCGTTTTTTGGTTGATTCCGGCGCCAGTCATCATATGACCCCTTGCTATAGTTTGCTGCGCAACTACCAGAAGTTTAGCCGCCCTGTTGCAATTGCTGTTGCCAACGGTTACCGTATTTTTGCCGAGGGCAAAGGTGACCTTCCGTTCTGGGCTGGAGACCGTTGGTTCAAATTGTCTGGTGCGTTCTTTGTGCCCAAGCTCAACGGCACCCTGCTCTCCGTCCGCGCGGCTGCTAACTTTGGTCTTTCTACTCAGTTCACTGGCGGTAACGTTTCTGTGTGCGACTCTTCTGGTCACACCCTTCTGACTGGTTCACTTCGTGGCAATTCGTATGTGCTCAATGCCTGTTTTAGTCGACCGAAATCCAAACCGAAGTTGACTCAACCAGCGGAGCCCCGGGTGCTGGTAAACAAAACAAGTGGGTCTGCGTTCAACTGTGACGTTAGAGGTTGTAACGGTCTTGCTTCTGGTGCGTGTGCTGTGCCGACTGTTTCAGCTACCCAGCAAAGAGTATCAGGTTCAGGAGGAGCCAGCTCAGGAGGAGCTGCTGACTTCGGTTGGCAAATCGTTACCAGAAAGCGAAGACGCAAGGTCAGGCCGCTGAATCGGCAAGAAACCAAAACCGAGACATTCTTTGTCTGACACTAACCCTTTTAGTTGTTTGACTCTGTGTGTTGGTGTGTTGTAAAGTCCTTGCCAAAAAAGAGCGGATTGGCGGTTTTTTGCGAATAACTCCTTATGGGTGCATCGGAGCGCTTTTTGCCTCATAAACAAAGTTGTAGAGTGGCTCGAGCTCGGTACTCTGGTGCAACCTAATCTGCGCCACGCGCCATGGTAATGCTAATCTGCGCAACGGAAAAAATCAGCTTTTCCTGTAGTTGGGATGAACGCGAGTTTTTCAGTGAATTATAATCTACAGACCTCGGAGATTTCAAAAAAGTATTCATATTTCTTCTAGGTGGAACGGTTCCAGAGTTATACACCATCAAAGTTGGCCGAAAATGCTAAAAATGGCCATTTTTGGCGATTTTCAGATTTCTGGGGGGGGATTGGAATAACTCTGGACCAACTCAGCCGATCAGGCTGAAATTCACATATATGGTGTAAAATTTAGTTTTACGTCGATTGAGACACATAAGAACCCTGAATAATTGACCCTGATACCGTAATCCCGATTTTTTCAACTTTAGGTCATTTGATTTTTTCTCTGGTTGCATGTAGTAGTTTAAGCCCTCCACTGTGGTTAAAAATGTACTTTACAGTGTTTTGAATCGATTTCAGTCCATTCTGAAGCCATTCGGATACTGTAGATTGTGGTCCTGGCACGAAAACTGCATTTTGTCAGTTTACGTGGTTTCTGCTTTTAGGAAATGCCGGATGGAGTAGGAACTAAGGGTTTTCGCGGTCAAGGAACCCATTTCTGACATCGCCGTAATCACTGGGTTACTGTATCTTGAGGTCCCGACACGAAAATTGTTAATTTGCGTTTATGCATGCCTGGTGCACGGAAACGCTTGAAGAGAAGGCAATAAAGGTTTTCAGGGGTGGGGAATCTATTTCTGACATAACCATCATCGCTGGGTTACTGTATTTTGAGGACCCGACGAGAAAATTGTTATTTTTTGCTATTTGGGTGTTCGTGTTGCAGGAGAAAGCTGGATAAAGTAGGTAATCAAACTTATGAGTTTGTACATTCGTTCCAGGACCACAATATACAGTAATCCAGTAACATTTGCTATGCCCTGAATGAATTCGATGATGCCGACAACCTTTAGTGCTTGTCAATTCATCGTTTCCTTGCAACAGAAACACCCAAATAGCAAAAAATAACAATTTTCTCGTCAGGACCTCAAAATGCAGTAACCCAGCGATGATGGTTCTGTCAGAAATAGATTCCCCACCCCTGAAAACCTTTATTGCCTACTCTATAGAGCGTTTCCGTGCACCAGGCATGCATAAACGCAAATTAACAATTTTCGTGTCGGGACCTCAAGATTCAGTAACCCAGTGATTACGGCGATGTCAGAAATGGGTTCCTTGACCGCGAAAACCCTTAGTTCCTACTCCATCCGGCATTTCCTAAAAGCAGAAACCACGTAAACTGACAAAATGCAGTTTTCGTGCCAGGACCACAATCTACAGTATCCGAATGGCTTCAGAATGGACTGAAATCGATTCAAAACACTGTAAAGTACATTTTTAACCACAGTGGAGGGCTTAAACTACTACATGCAACCAGAGAAAAAATCAAATGACCTAAAGTTGAAAAAATCGGGATTACGGTATCAGGGTCAATTATTCAGGGTTCTTATGTGTCTCAATCGACGTAAAACTAAATTTTACACCATATATGTGAATTTCAGCCTGATCGGCTGAGTTGGTCCAGAGTTATTCCAATCCCCCCCCAGAAATCTGAAAATCGCCAAAAATGGCCATTTTTAGCATTTTCGGCCAACTTTGATGGTGTATAACTCTGGAACCGTTCCACCTAGAAGAAATATGAATACTTTTTTGAAATCTCCGAGGTCTGTAGATTATAATTCACTGAAAAACTCGCGTTCATCCCAACTACAGGAAAAGCTGATTTTTTCCGTTGCGCAGATTAGCATTACCATGGCGCGTGGCGCAGATTAGGTTGCACCAGAGTACCGAGCTCGAGCCACTCTACAACTTTGGTTATGAGGCAAAAAGCGCTCCGATGCACCCATAAGGAGTTATTCGCAAAAAACCGCCAATCCGCTCTTTTTTGGCAAGGACTTTAGTCTAACCTTAAATTGAGGAGGAGTGTTGAAAGTACATATGTACGTAGTGTGCAATTTAAGTTATTCTGCGTACGTATTGTAGGAGCTCCTGTTTAGTCCTCATCTACATAGCACGTTTTACACTTTGTCCGACTGGCTACGACTGTGACTGACTGGCCTACTTTTTCTTATCTCTCGCTATTCACTCGTGCCTCTGTATAACCTGCTGTACGGACTGTTTAGTAAAACACTCGCTGCCCTACACCTCGCTATAATGAACTGATGAATATGAAGAAGAAAACGAATTGTAAGAGGAAGTGATACACCGCCCTAGTGCCATTATTTTCTAACATGTTATTTAAAAGTAAACGTATTATTTGCAAGAATAAGCACTAAATTTTTTCAAAAACAGTACAAAACGGGACCATTTGTCGTAAAAACGCCGAAAATGCGCTTATTTTTCGGAAAATCGAAGTTTTAAGCTTCCTCCCTCAGCCCCCTCAGGAGCTCCTACCCGCCTCAGGCCCCCCCACAGGAATTGAAAATTCTGCCCCCCCCCCATCAGCCGAAATGCTAGCCCGTGTCTGGTGGTGTGTAAAACTCTGACAGGGCCTTTTGGGTGGCGAGATGTTTCTACTGCTATCAAAGTTTTCCCTGACCGGACACCAAATTCCTTGACTTTTCCATGACTTCCTGACTTTCCTGGTCCGGCACGAACCTTGATACATGCAACAGGGGGTCCGGGTGGGTCTGCCACCACCCTACTTAAAATAGACACCTCTATCGGCCCCTTCGAATTTGCTGGCACGTAATTTTTACATTTTTTTAGATTTTCAGTAGGGTTCCGACGATATATCGATATCGATATCGAAAAGTCGATATATCGACCGCTTTTCCAATATCGATATCGATATCGATATCGCGATATTTCGCATCGATATTTTCGATATTTTTTGTGTGGAAAAGTAAGAAAAAACAAAACTTACACCAAGTTTATTTCTCTGGAACAGTAGAAAACAGTTTTTCCTGGACAACTCAAAAACCAATGGTAGTCTAAACCTAACAGTGGCTCTCAGAATAGCTCTCAGAATCATCAATTTCTCGGCATTCTCAGCTTTCTGACAGCAACGCTTAGTTCTTAAAATTCTGCAGCTACACTGAATAGCTGCTCACTCCGCACACTTGAAGCAGAAGAGCTGAAGCAGACATGGGCTAGCATTTCGGCTGATATGTGGTAAATTTTCAAATCCTGAAGGGTCCTGAAGGGTTACCGTTAGCTGAATGAAAAGTTGAAAAGATGGTAAGAAAAAAGTCCGAGTTTTTTTTCGCTTATTTGTCATTACAATAAGTTCAAATATGCTATTCTGTCTGAGCTCATTTATGCCTAATGAGGGTGGGGCATCGGTCTGAGTGGGTCAACCTTTTCATGGAAGGGCTTCAGAAGGACCAATACCTTTTCTGTAATTCTCTACTTAATAGATATCAGATCGCTGATTGCATCAGTGCTTGCCTGATAAGCAGCGAGAGCAGTTTGCTCTTT
The DNA here is from genome assembly GCA_030248155.1 of Sabatieria punctata. Taxonomy (NCBI): domain Eukaryota; kingdom Metazoa; phylum Nematoda; class Chromadorea; order Araeolaimida; family Comesomatidae; genus Sabatieria; species Sabatieria punctata. The sequence goes on from JASANB010003390.1 coordinate 35,768, forward strand.
CAAATTTTCAGATTTTCTTGCATAACTATAAATATCGATATCGATATCGGTCGATATCGAGCTGAAAATATCGATATCGATATCGAATATCGTCGAATTTTGATATCGTCGGAACACTAATTTTCAGACACCACAATTGCTAATATAGCCTGCAAACCAGCACTTTCTAGCTTATTTTGAGCCCAAAGTGGCGATTTTCGTCCGAAATTGCAATTTTTGAGCGCTTTTTAGCTCCCAACCCAACCCGTCCCAAAGAATTTGGGCTCGGACACCCGACCACTTTGCTCTCGGTTCGGCGGATGACTTGTTATATGGTGGCTAGAGTCCTCCTAATTCGTTGCCATGTGCGATGGTAAGAGTGGCGTACCTTCAGCTAGTAGCAGAGGGGGCCGCGGTGGAGTGGCAACACACTTCTGCAGCGGGGGCGGAGGCGCTTGCACGGCAGAGTCCAGACTGACCGGTGGAGTCGGTGCCAGTTGCAAGGGCGGCGGTCCTGGCTGCCCTGCTGACCGGCGGTCACTTCTCTTCTTGGGAGTCTTCCTCTTATTTCTGCCCTTCCGCTCGTACTGCCGCGCCAGCTCCGGCTCCAGCACCACCGACTTCGGCTGGCTCTGCAAGACAAGAAGGCTGATTCTAAATTGCAAATGAGCAGAGCAGTGGAGCATGGAAAACGCACGAAAGTGTCCGAGAGTATCTCTATTTCCGGTGAATCTGCACGTCCGCTGCTGCTGAGTGCACTGGAATGGTTGGGTGGTAACGGAGCTTCTCCGTTTGTTTGCTGGTCATTTGTGCTTCTCTCTAAGGCAACGCCACCCACCAACTGTTTCTGCCAGCTCCTTTCTAAAGATAATCGTAGTTGGGCCACACTAAGGACAGACACTTAACACCATTATAACACGACTGCTTACACTGTATTTTAACACGACCCCCCAAACGACCCCACCCACCCACCTGAAGCCGACTTTTGTTCCTGACCCCACCCCCCTAAACCGGAAGGCCCACCCCCAAATTTTCGGATTTTGACTACACCCAACCCATTTTTCCGGCCCATGTATGGTGATAAGGTATCGGTACCGTACGTTATTATGGTACCCCTACCTACCTGGTATGCCTGGTACCATAGATAGTAGTACCAGTACCTAACATGGTACTGACCATTCATGAACAGGTGGGTGCAGGGTCTGCCCTCAGGTGACTTAGGCTGGACCGCCCGATTGCGACCACCGAGACGACTTTCCCGAAACCCCTTCCGATTTTCTGACACGAAATTGTTTCAGCAAAATAGACACTAAAATTGCTGAAATCGCCAGTAAAACAGCGCTTTTTAGCTGTAATTGAGCCGAAATGTACGATTTTTTTGCCGAAAAATTGCTACTTTGCTATTTTTGAGTGCTTTTTAAAGTGCCAAACCGCTGCCTAGAATTTGGGCTCAGACCTTCCCCTAGGCCGACGTCAGAAAACCAACCCGCTCCCCATCGGCGGATGACCTGTTACATGTATGAGGTGTCTGGAGGTCGTCTCGCTGAGGGGTAAGTCGATTTCTTAAAACGCCAAACAAGGTCGTAAAATTGTCCGTTTTCGTTAAAAATTGCTAAGATTTCGGTGGTGGTTTGGTAAGGTCTCCAGGTCCATGTAAGAAAATGGGCTGAACTTCTAGGTGTTTAGGATTCAAAGTAAATCAGGTGTTCTACGGTGTTCGGTTTTAGTTAGGCTAGGTAATATGTCAAATATGGCGATTCGTGGCCTGTCGCTCCGACGGCTTTGTGTTACTCGGGCGATAAAACTTTGACTTTGACTTTGACTTCTAACACAACCCAACTTCACCTTCTGTCCTCGCTGTGGCTTGCATTTTTCGTAGCTCTATGTCAGCGCCGATAATAATCTGCTTACGGATCTGTTCAGGACTCGCCGGCTTTTGGGACGAATTGGCCTTCTTACCTGCTTAACAGCCGAAATTCTCACAGATTGAACGGTGAAATAACAGACCAACCTGACTTACATTCGAGCAGTCTAGAGACCTGTTGGTCGGTGCAGCGCCCAGCTTTGGCAAGTCTGACTTTGGAGCCATGCGCGTTGACCACTTCTAAACGTTGGACTCTAGGAACGCAATAGGAATCAAAACGATCGCTTTACTGGTGTCTCCACCGACCGCCTGTGAAATTTGTCGCCGCTTCCAAAGTTCACGCAAAGGCAGCGGCTCTGCCCCAACAATGATCACTTGCGCTCTTTTAGAGGGAGCGTGCCGCAAGCCGGGGCATCTGTTCGGCTGAAAAGCGTTGTAGGTAAATCTACTGGGTCTCTTTCAAAAGCGATCACACTTCTCCTTGCTGCCATTTGAAACGGCACCAAATTAGGTAAAAAATTTCAGTTAAAGCTTGATGCAAAAAGGTTTCCAATCCTGAGAAATTAAAGATGACAAATTTGCTAAATTTCACTGCCGGTAAAAATAGCACTTCGTTTTCGTTACCATTTCCGCAAATGTCCACCAAATTACCTGAACTTTGCAGGAAAACTCTACTAAACTGTGGGATATTTTGTTTTAAAATTTCAGGAACTGAGATTGACATGGTGTTGAGAAAATGAAGAATTCCCGAAGAGCAGAGCAGAGCAGCAAACCAGATTTTCACGAAAATCGTTACTTTTTCCTCAAGACTATGTCAGTAAAATAAATAGAATTTTAGTAAAAATATGCCACAGCTCTACAGTCATTCATTTTGTTTGGCCTTGGCCAGCAATTGCGTTAATGACAGCAAAAAGAACATACATGTAGGCATTGGAAATAATTACCAAATCTCATTATTATACATTATAGATAAAAAAGATGTCCCATCGCTTTTTTTACCTTCACTCAAATCTTTCGTTCTTAATCAGTTTCGGACACATTTTAGCAAAAATTAAACTACAACTGGCTACAAATTATGAAAAAAATATTCGAAATGGTGCTGGTTTTTTACCCAAAAACTAAGAATCAGGCAGACATGGGTAAAGGGTCGGTGAGAAGAGGTGACCTACCCCCTTCAGGCCGCCTCCCACCCTCAGGAAATTTAGAATAAATTCTGACAGAAAATTATGATAAAAGGGTGCCTAGATTAAGTGCAAATGCGCTGAGAATAGCTCAATTTTGACCTATTTTAGCGAAAAATAAGCCTAAAAACCTTTGATTATAGTAAAAGTAGGACCTTTTGGCTTACCATCCCTCAACCGTCGCTACCCTTCTCAGGATTTGAAAATGAACCACTCCTCAGCCGAAATGCTAGCCCATGTCTGGCATCAGAGTGGTCCAAGCAAATACTAATTTTACGTAATTCAAATGGCTCTGAAACTTGCAGAAATGATTGATGTGATTAGGGTAAAATAACGATTTTGAAGATTTTCTATTTGTAAAACACCATGGGGAATGTTTTTATGATGTGATAAATATCATGTTCATTCATTTGTCAGACTTACTGCTGCTAAAATCTGTTTTGATTAACATTTGATAGAGTGCTTTGATTCAAAACTTGCACCATTTGTATTGTAGCCAGATGTCATGTTAGTTTTTGCTGAAAATGTGAGCCAAATTGACAAAGATCTGGGCGAGAATCATACATGGGCCGGGGGTTTTACTCTCCTGGCCGGCCCATACCCCCCGGCAGGCTCGACCCCCCCTTTGAAATTTTGGCGACCTTTTTTTGAGAAAGCATAAAATTTTCGGCCACACCCCCTCGGCGGCCCATCCCCCCTCCGAAATTCTGGCGACCGTTTTACCATTTTTGGGAAAGCAAAAAACTTTCGTTCACACCCCCCCCCCGCCGAAAAGCCATACCCCCTTCATTTTTTTCCGGCCCATATATGCCGAGAACGAAACATTAGAGTGAAGGTAATAGCGTTGGGATATTTTTTATCTGTACTGTACCTGAAATTTTCCAGATTGGGTCAAACCAGACTTTAACACACAAAATTCCCCTATTTTAGCACATTTGCTTCAAATTTCGACCAATTTTATCGAACGCTGCGGAAGAGACAGCGAAAAGAGATGTTATCATTTTCTGGGGACTCTGTATCTATTACACAGGTTGGAAAAAAGGAAGGGAAAGCACTCCAAAGGAAGGTACATTTCGAGCGTCGCTGAAGAAGTGGTCGAGGAATGTGGAGAGTGTTGGAAACGGCAGTTGGCAGTAGAGACACAGCCGGATGATACGGCCCCCCTCGCCTCTGATTGGATGGGTGACAGACACGTGACTGGCCAGCGTCGGCAGGTCTTTGAACGGGGCTCGACTGCGTCTGCACTGAGCTTCCAGACAGAGACGTCTCCTCAGATCCACCCGAGCCTGACGCTGCACTCTCTCGCCCAGTCCCTCTGCTGCGGCCACTAAAACGCTGCCAAACAATGACACTCTATGTATCTCATACATGTAATCAATGCATATCTGTTGATCATCCGTCGAAGGGGAGGTTTGTGCCCAGTTCCGATTTTCCCAGTTCCGACTTTTCCCAGTTCCGATTTTCCCAGTTCCGACTTTCCCAGTTCCGACTTTCCTGAACCTAACCCCTAAGCCTAAGTCTGTACCTAAACCCCTCAGCCTAGGCCTAAGCCTAAGCCTGAACCTATCCACTGGCCCTAAGCCTAAACCTGAACCTCACCGCTAAGCCCTAAGCCTAAGTCTAAGCCTGAACCTAAGCTCTAAGTCTAAGCCTAAGCCTGAACCTAACCCCTCAGCTCTAAGTCTAAGCCAAAACCTAAGTCTGAACCTAACCCCTAAGCTCTAAGCCTAAGCCTAAGCCTGAACCTAACCCCTAAGCCTAAGCATGAACCTACTGTAAGTCTATTCATTGAGCATTGCGTAGCTGCATATTCTTGTACATTTTACCAGAGTCCTGTCTGTATAAAATATAGTGAATGTTATTGTAAAGTCGGAACTGGGAACATCGGAACTGGGAAAGTCGGAACTGGGAAAGTCGGAACTGGGAAATATCGGAACTGGGAAAAGTCGGAACTGGGAAAGTCGGAACTGGGAACATCGGAACTGGGAAAGTCGGAACTGGGAAAGTCGGAACTGGGAACACGCCGAAGGGGAGGGGGTTGGGGGTCTGGCGCCGGCCGGGGGGTCTGAGCCTAAATTTTAGGAGGGGTGGGGTACTAAAAAACGCTCAGAAATAAAAAAATCGCAGTTTTTGGGCTAAAAATCGTCAAAAATCGCTAATTTGGGCTGAAACACAGCTAAAAAGTACTGTTTTATTGGCGATTTTGACAATTTTTGTGTCTGAAATTGCAAAAACTCGCAAAAATTTGCTCAAAAAATTACTTGTCAGAAAATCGGGGGGGGGGGGGTCCCCACCCGGGGGGTCTGGCCTAAGTCGGGTGGGGGCAGACCCCCTGTTACATGTATGGTTTCTATTCCGAGTAAACCATAGTAGCAGGTATGACCAATGGTTTTCAAAAATTCACGCTACAGCAAAAATTATGTTAAAACCGCCGATAACATGACCGGATATGATAATTTACGGAAAAAACCGCACTTGATTCCATGAAAAATTAGAAACCACTTTTTTGGCTGTTTTTGTATCTTCTATTCCGCGCCGCACGAACGTGCTTCGGCCATCCCTAATACAGTCAGGCACTTAACGCCGTTTATGGTACCGACACCATATAAGGTGCCGGTACCATATATGGTACCGGGACCGTAGGTAGTGGTACCATATATGGTACCGGCACCATATATGGTACCGTCACCATATATGGTACCGGTACCATATCGTCGCCACTATGGTAAAACGAGCCAAGTAACAAAATGAAAAAAATGGAGTTAAGTGCGAAAAACTATAGCTAAAGCACCTAAAAAGGTTTTGGCGAAGGAACGAAGTCAAAATTCGCTCTGTGTCAGGAGATACAGCCATGTAATCAGAGGCATGCGCACGGACATCACCAGATGATCCTGGTATAATGAGCCAAGTGCTTTGTGCTTTTCCTGTTAGCTGACTTGATTTAACACAAGTGACACATGCAGAATGTTTTGCACACCAATTATGTACTTGTATTTTAGGTAAAAAATATTTAAACTGATATTGAAGCTAATTCACGAAAATGTGACAATATTTAAAAGGCGATTTTCTCGATTTCCACTTTCTGTTACTTGGCTCGTTTTACCATAGTGGCGACGATATATGGTACCCCCACCTTCGGGGCCTGTGGTGGTACCTTATTTGGTACCGGTACCATATAAGGTGCCGGTACCATATATGGTACCGGCACCATATATCGTCGCCACTATGGTAAAACGAGCCAAGTAACAGAATGGAAAAAATGGAGTTAAGTGCGAAAAACTATAGCTGAAGCACCTAAAAACGTTTTGGCAAAGGAACGAAGTCGAAATTCGCTCTATGTCAGGAGATACAGCCATGTAATCAGAGGCATGTGCACAGACATCACCAGGTGATCTTGGTAAAATGAGCCAAGTGCTTTGTGCTTTTCCTGTTAGCTGACTTAATTTGACACAACTGACACATGCATAATAGTTTGCACACCAAGTATGTACTTGTATTTTAGGTAAAAAATATTTAAACTGATATTGAAGCAAAATCACGAAAATGTAACAAATATTTAAAAGGCGATTTTCTCGATTTCGACTTTCTGTTACTTGGCTCGTTTTACCATAGTGGCGACGATATGGTACCCCCACGTTCGAGGTCTGTGGTGGCACCATTTTTGGTACCGGTACCATATATGGTGACGGTACCATATTAGGTGCCGGTACCATATATGGTACCGGCACCATATATGGTACCCCCACCTTCGCGTTTTTCCGGTAACGATACCATATATGGTACCACTCCGTTCAGATTTCGTACCATATATGGTAGTGGTACCATATATGGTACCGGTACCAAATATGGTACCGGCACCAAATAAGGTAACGGCACCCAAGGCCATGGGTAGGGGTACCAAAAATTGTACCCGTACCCTAAATGGTGACGGTACCATAAATTGTGCCGGTACCATATATGGTACCGGTCATACAAGTAACAGGGGGGGTCTGGGGGGTCTGCCCCCACTCAAAATAGGCCAGCCCCCCCCCCCCCGGATGGGTACCCCCCCCCCCCCGACACGATATCACCGACCCCCCCCTCCGATTTTTCTGGCAAGTAAATTTTCGTGCAAATTTTTGCAATTTTTTACAATTTAACACACAAAAATTGCCAAAATCGCCTGCAAAAGAGCACTTTTCAGCTGTATTTCAGCCCAAATTAGCGATTTTTGGCAATTTTTAGCCGAAAAATTGCGATTTTTTCGATTTTTGAGCGTTGTTTAATGCCCACCCCCTCCCCCAAAATTTTGGCTCAGACCCCCCCGGCCGGCGCCAGACCCCCCCAACCCCCCCCTCCCCCCATCGGCGGATGACCTGTTACAGGTATGGTACCGGTACCATATATGGTACCACCACAGTCGCCGAACGTGGGGGCACCATATAGGGTACCGGTACCATATATGGTGACGGTACCATATATGGTGCCGGTACCATATATGGTACCACTACCCTCGGCACCTTATATGGTGTCGGTACCATAAACGGCGTTAAGTGCCTGACTGTAATAGTAGGACAGTTTATTGTGGGTTAATACTCATAAACTCAATAGTGAGTGTACCTCTATTAGCGTCACGAACAGCTTAAAAGTGAGTAAAATAGGCAGACAAAAGTGACTCATCTTTAAGCTGCTTATGACGCCAATAGAAGGAACACTCAATACTGGGTTGGTGAGTATGGACCCACAATAGAATGTCCTATTCATCGGTACTTTGATATTTTTTGCCGTGCTTAGCTTGCTCAGGGGAGGGGCTATCATTGTGTGGCTTACGGTTAGATTACGCGTTCAAAACGTGCTGGGGAAAGGAAGGCATACATACATGTAATAGGAGGGGTCCGCGGAGTTTGTCCCCACACGACTTTAAGCCAGCAGACCCTCCCTCCCAGGAGACGATTTTTCCGACCCTTCTCCGACTTTTCTGTCAAAGTAATTTTTGCAGCAAATTTCTACAATTTTTTTCAGAGTTTCAGAAACTAAAACTGTTATAGTCGTCTGTAAAACAACATTTTTATCTGTATTATTTGAGCCCAAATTAGCGATCTTTTGCGATTTTTAACCCAAAATTGCGATTTTTGAGCGCTTTTTAGCACCGCCTTGAATTCGAGCTCAGAGCCCCTCCTCATTGGCGGTAAACTGTTGATTCCTGTGCGAAGGAAGTAAACGATTTGGGCAAGAGCGGTCAGCACAGAAATGTTTAGGAAGGTTAAAGGTACTTTTTACTAAAACCAACGTTCTTTACAGTTTTCTTTAAAATACGCATTTTCCGCTTTTATGAGTAATGGCATTATTAGTTAAGGAAAAACGCTAGAAATACTTCAAATGTCTGCCCATTCTCGGGATTGACTTACTCCAGAACTACAAAAATCACCACTACATACCAGTTGATGATTCATTTGCATTCGAGCTTTCACTCGTCGCCCGGTTCTGCTGAGATCTCTAAAAAACAGAGACCGGTCAGGTCAGTAATCTTGTACTTTGCAGGAAATTTCGTGATTGTTAAATGGAGATCAATTACAGGTTGGGACACTAAAATTCGCGCTTAATCCAAAGTTCGGGTCAACACACCTGTCCGTCAAACTGAAATGGTTGGTGTTCTTCCTAAACCCAACCCAACACCGACCGCAAAATTCCAGTTGTTCACTACCCTACACCATGCGTATTTTGTTCCGGCCAGGCATTGTAAGCATACATGGGCCGGGGGGGTAAGGGGGTATACCCCTCCCCTCGGCCGGCCATGCCCCCCTCCCCCTCCCGGAGGGAGAAAAATTTCGCTTATTTAAGGCAAAATAGGCGTTTTTTTGGCTTTTTTCGGGAGGGGGGACCCCCCCCCCCCGAGGTCTCTAACCCCCCTCCGGATTTTTCCGGCCCATGTATGATTGTAAGAGGCCAAATTGAATGAAAGGTGAAAAAGTCAAGTCAGAGATTTAGAGCGACCTTTTCTCAACAATTGTAATTTAAGCTAATTTTAGCAGCATAGGTTGGTAACAACCTGTTAGGATAATTAACCGTGTAGTGGCCATTTCTGCTTACATTTACTAAGTCCTTTCGGCTGACTGTCGCTGGCTTGGTAGACTTGGCTAAGAGCTGAAGACAGAGAAAGGGTAATGAGAGTGACTATACATGTAGCAGGGGTCTGCTGACCCCCACCGGACATACAGTACGCCAGAACCCGGTCGGGGACCCCTCCGACTTTTCTGGCAATTTCTTTTAGAATTAGTAGTAAAATAGTAAAATTGCATTAAATCAGTACCTTTTAGCCGAAAATTGGCCTTTTTAGCATTTTAGTACCCTAACAATGATTCCGTTCAGCTCACCTGAATGAAAAAAAATTTAAGGCTAGGCAAATTATTCGCCATTTGTTCTGTAGTCTAGTGTTTTGTTTATAGAAACTGTAATGCATGACAAATTCGAAGATAAAAATTTGCGATTGTTGGCTGGCAACGGTAGTGCAAATTTTCTCGTTCAGCTCACTTGTTTGTTTTCATAATTGGGTGCAAAATTGTTGAAAAAAATCAGACTGAAACGAACCTGAAATTGCTGTTGCGAAGAATTAGCGGGCGAAGTTGAATAGGTCGATTCCAAGTCGGCACACCCACTGTCGTGAAGTTCCGTTGGAACAGAGTCTTAAACTAGACAATCTAACCTACCGACAGGCGACAACAAGCTACTTACAGACTACGTGTGGAAGAGCATGCAAGTTTGGTGTTAAAATTTGCTGCATCAAGATTGAGTCAGACTTGCGAAAAAAGGAGAATTTCCAGAACACCGTTTTTTCCAAATAAGCAGTTCAACAAACAGATCTTCAGATATTCTGATTTGCTCAAGCTAGTATCACTCCCCATGCATGAAGTTATAACCCATAAAATTCCCCCCTTTCAGCGATATTTCCCAAATTTCAAGTCGTTTCAAGAACATTTGCGGAACTGACAGCAAAAGGAAAATTTTCCATTTTTAACTACGTAATTTGTTTTTGAAATTTCCAAATTTCACAAATTCTTGCACTTCTCAGCATAGGCTAAAGCATATCCCCTCCCCCCAAGTCGGCCCGGAGCTGTTGCACGTATGCACCGGATAGGGGTATGGACGCACCTTTAGCAGTGGTGTCACGATAGGGACAATCAGTCTTTTTGTGCCGCAATAAATCAGTGGGTGATCGAAATTGACCTGTGCATGCCCTAAACACACCGTCAGTCACATCAAGCTTTGGCACAGCCCTGCTGTATTCTTACTTGCATTCTAGAAGCACGTTGCATTCCTGCATCAAAAGCAGTTTCGTTTCGGGGTCCAGACTTTCCAATCCCGGAAGCTGCTTATCATTCGTTGACATATCATCAGTAAACTAGAAAGGACGAAGATCTACATATTTGCTGTCTCTAAGCTGACTTAAACGCGCAAAATGCACGTTACTGTACACAGCAGAGTACTTTTTAAAAGCGTTTGGCGCAAAAAAAAATCAGCTCGTGTTCGTTCTGTAACCTAAAATTAAATAGCAGGGATTACGATGCGAAAATTCAAAGAATACGGCTTTGAATCTTGCTGCACCGATACATGACATAACCGGGCATAATCTCCTTAAAGGGGCCGTCCATAAACTACCACATTCAGAGAGAGCGCAGGGGGGTTGAACGTCGGAAAACGTCGCAGGGGGCGGGTTTGGCATCAAAACGTCGACGTTTTTAGGTGCCTAAGAAACCTTTGTCTGCAACTGTATTGCAAGAAAAACTAAACCCAAACTCATGTTTCCAACTGCAAAAAATACCCTAGGGAGGGGACGCATCAGGCGTTACACAAGGCAGCTGTTTAGGACCACTGCTGTTCCTTTTGTATATAACCCATTGCCGGCACAGTTGTCAATCTATCAATCAATCAATCTTTTACTTCCTTTTTAAAGCCAGACACCTGTAAAACGGTACTTAGGCAGAAGCAGTAAAACAAATAAAACAAAGCCTATGCTATATGTACATGTTAAGTTGTAGTGGTTTAGGCCGCAAAGCCACTGTGCGCGACATCGTGCGCTCATCCTCTCGGCGCGGCAAGTTTCTTGCCGCAAAGAGTTGGTCGTCGGCACAAAGCTACCCCCAGGCTACCGAAAGTTGTTACAGCGAGTAGGTAAATGGGAACCGACTGGAGCTGCCGTTGCACCTAAAAGTAGTGTTTCCGAGTAAATTTATTTTGAAATTAAATAACTATTAAATTGCTTGCTCAGCCTTCAGAAGAAAATAACTTGCTATTAATTTGCTTGTTACCCCAATTCTGAAATTTAATTTGATGGTAGTGTGCCTGCAGGCTGGAAAACTGCACACATCATTCCTGTCCCTAAACGCTCTCATGCCAGTGCTGCTGCTGACTTTCGACCTATTGCTCAGCTCAGTGTAGTCTCGAAAGGCATCGAAAGATATGTCAAATCTCTGCTTCTGCCTTTTATTGCAATCTCTGACGACCAGCAATATGGTTTCTGTTGCAATCGATCAACTTCTGACTGTCTTGTCAACTTTGTGCACGGCTGCCGTCCTGGATTGCCTCTTTCTTATCTATCTAACCATCGCTTCTGCATAGTGGTCGATTGTCAGCCTTCTTCTGAGCAACCAATAACCTCTGGCATAGCCCAAGGCTCCATGCTGGGTCCCATACTATTCGCGGCATACATCGATGCTGTAGCTTGAGTTCAGCTTCACCTTGAAACTACTGTACTGCTGTGTGCCGATTATACTTCTGTGTCCAATCCCTAACAAAGATGATCTGACTAACCTACAACTGGACTTAAATCGAATCTCCCAGTGCTTTTCTGATCTCGGACTGACATTAAATGCCAGTAAGACTAAATCCCTGTTGTTTTCATGCAGTACCAGTCCAGCAACTCTACCCCTGCTAAGTCTGTACCCAAACGGCAAGCCAATTACTGCTGTCCAGGACTACAAATACCTGGGAGTCACCCTCGAGCGTTGCCTTTCCTTCAACCAGCACGCGCAGCTAGCGGCTGTTAGAGCCAGACGAGCTATCAGCTATCGGTGCAACCAAACGTCAATTTCTTGGTAAGGCTCCACCTGCTGTCTTAGAGCATCTGTACAAACAGCTCTTTCTCCCTCAACTGACTTGGGGGTATTTTTATATTTGGAAAACAGGCCATCGGGAGCGTGCCTATAGCTACTGATGCGTCTCTAGGCGTACTTCTATATTTAGCAAAACAGGCCCCCCCCCGGAGCTTGCCCTATGCTGATTTGGTAATATCGAATCGGCGCTGGGGGAATCGGCGCTCGGCGCTCGGCGAGAAAATACGGTAGCGCTAATGCGGGAAAAGTTTGCGCTTGGGCTAAAATATGGAATTATAGATCCGTAACCGACTGCGCGAGTTTGTTCCCCTTTTACATAATACAGACAGCCTTAAGGCGGATTTACACTTCTGCCATCATGATGGCATGGCACTGGCCAGTAGGCGTTGTGGATGGGCGTGCTGTTTAGAAATAAGACAAAGGTTGGCGAGGGTTGACGCAATATTAGCTCACCAGTACTAGATCAGTGTGAGGGCACAGAAACTATTGCTCCGGCGAATCACATTCTGTTGTGTGAGAAGTGAAACGTTGCTTGCTTACTTGCGGCTCAGCAGGAACATGGCACACAAGAGGTCGCGAGAAAAGTTATTCAACTGTTGGCGTATCATTAACCTATACGAGCACTCTAACTTCGATTGATCCACTCAGCATGAGGCCACCAAACCTTACTGTACAACATGGTTGACAAAATGCAACTTTATGAATTTAGAATACGTAGATGGCTATGTACGTAACGTACGTACAACAAAACAAGCAACGCTGGAAAATTCAGAAGCATCCGACCAACATACTTGCTGTAAATACTGTATTTATATTTGTCAAACAGGCCCTCCGGAAAATGCTTGACACCGATTTCGTCGTCAATATATGGCACTGTTTCGTTCATCTTTATTTAATTTACGGACAGAAAAAAGCCTACGGTAGTAGGTGATAAAAAGCCGTTCCTCTAGAACGGGAAAATGGTTTAGCTAAGGCAGCTGTGAAGTTATTATCGGTCTATCCCCCTCACTGATGTGGACATTAGAAACTTACGGCTTCTGAAGAGGTCGAGTCATCTGAATTCGGTCGAGTCCTTGAAGGGTTCTTTACAGTGTATATTGCAAATCAGAAATAATCGTGCGGCAATCCTTGGCACAACGAGAAATTTCGAAAATAATGTGTTTAGAATTTAAATTTCGCGCTGGCTATGGTATCTTAGATGTTCACGCAACAGAAGAATTTAGATTTCGCGCTTCTTAGTATTTTAGATGTTCACGCAACAAATCAAAAATTAGCGCCGAGCGCCGATTCCTCCAGCGCCGATTCGATATTACCGCTGATTTAGTGATTATTAGGTAATATGGATTCGGACCCCCACCGAATTCGGACCCCCAGCCTGGTACGGAAAAATGGTTCTTAAGATTCGGAACACCACCTAGGGCCGTAGTTTAAATTTAACGAAAATTTTATTTGCAAAATTTTGGGGCACATTTGGACACCTCGGTTTCGGTACGCGGACCATTCCCCCATCCACCGACCACCCTAACTTTAGGCCTCAGTTTCAAGCTGCAATTCAAGTTTCTTCTGGTACCAATTTTCACTTTATTTCTTCTATTTTAGTGTATGATCTCTGCTGTTCTTCCGGTACCAATTTTTACTTTATTTCTTCTATTTTAGTGTATGATCTCTGCTGTTCTTCCGGTACCAATTTTTACTTTATTTCTTCTATTTTAGTGTATGATCTCTGCTGTTCTTCCGGTACCAATCTTCACTTTATTTCTTCTATTTTAGTGTATGATCTCTGCTGTTCTTCCAGTACCGATTTTCACTTTGCTTCTTCTATTTTAGTGTATGATCTGTGCTAGTGCGTCTGGTCGCAAATTCTCTCTGGTAGATTGGAGTTCTCTGCTGATGCAACTCTGTTTGGGCACTTTATACTTGATTCGATATTGCCATATGGTGTGTAGTATTACATACTTCCTTGTGTAGCGTAAGTATGATAAATCCTTTTAAATACTTCGTTATTATTGGGTCTACATGCGCGCGTACTACTGTTGCTAAGTAAATTTATTTGAAATATAATTTAATTATAATTTACTTGTATTAGTAAATTTCTAAAAAAATTAATTGAAATTATACTTATAATTTACTTAAGGCAAAAATTCACTTTTAATATAATTGAAATTATAATTTACTTGTATTAGTAATTTTATAAAAAGTATAATTAAAATTATAATTATAATTTACTTAGCAACAGTAGCGCGTACGAATATACTACTGTACTGTGGAACCAATGTAATGCTCCTTTCGAGCGAAAGAGATATAATGTAGTCTCGGTTAATGTGTTCAAGAACGGCATTTCAATTCCCCAGTACTATCAGGGTTCGGATTCGGTCAGCGGATTTAAAATTTGTCATGGGATTTTGGGAGTTATCAGCGGAAATTGTGGGCGTCACTACATAAAAACATGCATTCCGTAGGTTGTAGAAGCAGCAATGAAAGCGCATGTAATTCAGTGATATCAGTGCGTTTTAAAAGGGTAATTTTTCAAAAATTTTCTCGCCCTGGTTGGACGGCCCAACCAACCTCCTCAAACTATTAACCTATCAAACTAACCTGTTAGTTCTGTGGTCAGAATGCCCTTCAAACGCGTTTTTGAAGGTTGATTTTTTAGAAAATTTTAGCCCTGGTTGGGCGGCCCAACCAAACCTCTTCAAACTACTAAAACTGTTAGTTGTATGCTCAGAGTGCCTTTCAAACGCAATTTTCAAAATTTCCTCGCATCTGGTTGGGCAGGCAAAATCGGGGGAATGACAGGGGATTTTGGATCACCAGATTGGCACGACCCTGACTATTATGAATTTTAGATTCATATATACAGTAGTAGCTCCCTCGCTAGTAAAGATTTCTAGCACAATTCTTATTCAGATTTTATGTACTTTCAGTGGAGCTCAGCGACAGTGTGAAGAAGTCAGATTTTTGCTCTCCTACCTGCCGTATGGCATTTTTCATTATATATTAATTATTTTTATCTGAGAATACTTTGTTGGACTCTATTTTTGAACAAGTTTCTCTGTTCACTGCAATGCTCAGCTCAATCAATGTTGACCTTCCGCTTTAACTGTTACGCAGCTTTTTTACTCACCACCAAGTCAAGCATTTTTGACAATCGTTTAGCTGATGCTAAATTTATTTCTATGACGTGCAGTTTGCTGGGAAATACGTTACGCAAAGTCATTACATAATGATTATACAAACGATTTTACCGCGTTACAATAATTTATAAAATCAGAGCTTAAAGAAACCGATTGCCGGCTCAATCCCACCTGGCAAGGCAAACTGCCTTATTAAATTTTACCCTAAAGAGTGATCCTAACTCTGAAACTGCACCCAGCTAAGCCTGAACCTAAGCATCAGCTTGAAACTGAGGCCTAAAGTTAGGGTGGTCGGCGGATGGGGGAATCGTCCGCGTACCGAAACCGAGGTGTCCAAATGTGCCCCGAAATTTGCAAACAAAATTTCGGGAAATTTAAACTACGGTCCCGGTCTGAGGTTCCGAATCCACAAACCGTTGTTTCCGTACCAGGCTGGGGGTCCGAATTCGGTGGGGGTCCGGGGATCCGAATCCATATTACCGATTATTAGACTCTTCAGGCGAAGGGCTTTACAGTTTATTCTCGTATAAAGCCTACACCATGCAAGCACAGTAAACGGCCGAGAAATAGAAATCAATAAAAACTAGTCGGGTAACTAGGACGGGTAACTAGTCGGGTAACAATTAGTCGGCTTTCAAATGATAGGCCTATATGACATGACCATTTTGGACGAGTTTGAAATTTTGAAACTTTGTCAAAAAAATAATCGATAATCGATATTTATCGATAGAAATCGTTAATTTATAATTAATTAATTATGACTAGTAAACACATTAATTTCTGTTTGGGATCGGTTCCTGATTCCCCCCCCCCCCCAGCTACACCTGATCCCCAGAAAAGTCGTCTGGCGATCTTTTTCTACACGAGTACGAATGCACCTTTACACTACACCTGGCAAACCTTGGGATTTGTTCCAAAATGTATTCCGTCCCATATTTAATTATTGGTTGGCAGGCAGTGGCGGGAGGAGGCCCATTCCCCGGTGCACGCGACGATAGTTATCCAAAACGTTAAGCACGCTATTTCCGAGAATAATAGAGTTAAAATAGAGTGGATTCAAAATTTAGGGTGCGTCGTTGGTTGGTTATCTCCCGATCAAAGTGGCCCATTGTTTATGCGGTCTGTACCAAAGTGGTCCAAATGTAATTTCACATTGTTTCGGGTTCTACAATGCTGTGAAGTGAAAACAGAGTCTTGTTTAAGCACATACACATGACCTGACGTAGAAAACCGAAGATTCGGATCAACCTATTCCTTGTTTGGCAAAAGGCCGTTTTCATTTCGTTCCCGTATTTCTTGAGGTGGCTAGAATAGAAGGAGGAGAAAGAAGAAGGATGGTGAGAAAGAGAAAGGTGAGAACGAGAGGGATGAGGCGACGAGAGGAAGTTGCCGACGAACTTCGACAGACAGACAGCCACACCGGGTTAGGGTATGAATGTTGAAATGAACAGACAGACCGCCCCAATACAGCAAGCAACCGGTTATAAAAGAAAAGCAAACGTTGAAAAAACGTTGCCGGATTTACAGTGCATCCCGGCTCAGTTGGAAAGCGTGCTGTCTTGCTACTGGTGGAAGACGGACACTGTTGGTGTTGAGCAGAGTTAGCATCTGATGGCCTCTATAGCATAATATAGAAAACTGTGAGAAACACACAAGCGGACTCGTACAACGAGCAGCAGTGGTGACTTCCTCGTGTGAGTTTGATTTACGTACCGAGGATTCCAAGCAGTAAACAAACACAGACATAAAAACAGTTTCTTTGTTAAACGCACTGCTGAATCAGGGTTGTTCGGTCTAGAGCAACCGTAAAATTTCTGTTACTTTTCTCCTTAGAACACTCAGTACGCAATCGTGAAACCGAAAGAAGTAAAAGGCCCTGCTAAATCGGTGCAATAAAAGAAGCAGCAACATAGTGATGAACGAATCTGAAGCTCTGTCACTTGGGCTGGGCAGCAGTAAATTTCCAATGTTTAGAGACAAATTACTTAATCATCTACCGAAATTGCCTGTTGTGCCTGCATTTTCTTCTTGTGCTTGGTCAAGAACGCATGAACTGCTACGTTTGGCATAGTAATGCTCAATCGAATAAGGTACCCCAAATTTGACCTTTGACCCATCGCAATTTGCATATTAGGCGGAGTTGGGGGCTGATAGTTGGTACACGTTGGTTTCCCCTAAGGTACATCATTTATGCAAATTTTGAGCATAATCGGAGACCTATTTTTGTGCATAGGGAGTTCACTACAGGGTTGCCGGACTCAGACACCCACTCTTAAGCTGTTCTGATTTAGTGCTTTTACTACCACTTCTCTGTGAAGTCGATTAAACTTCGCGCGCTTTGTGTTATTTCACATGCAGCAAACATGCAATATTACAGTAAGCCACCGCGACAGCGCCGCGTGGGGGAATGGGCCGCAAATCGGCAGGCAATAATGGCAAACCCTAATCTGCACGAGCGCTGCGAGCAGGGCGAGTGTGTGAGCCGCACCGTACCGTAACCGAAACGGCGCCGTAACGCTCCGAGCTTGCGCCGAATTCAAATCTGTATTTTTCTGTGTTACCAAGAGAGAAATCTCAGGGCAACAGGCACGCGATCGATTAACTACTGGTACCCTGCTTCAAGTCTCCACGCTCCAGGTCTAAATTTCACTGCCTCCCAGATCGCCGCACCACTTCGGCCATGCAGCCGCCACTCTCGGTTCGCGCACGAATACGACTGATCTTCAGCGAAGTGTATTAAAAAAATTGCCCGATTCAGTTGTGGAAATCAGTGAGACTGACGATTTTCCTCCTGATTGTAACGATTTCAGCTAGTACATGTCGCTGGGTTTTCCTTGGGGAACCTTTTTCAAATCCCAAATAGGATTTTGGGACCAAGTCCAAGTGGGGTTTTCGACCTTTTTTGGGGGTCCACAAACGTGGGTTTTGCGACCATTTTTGGCGGTAAAAAGTGGCTTTTAGCTTATTTTGAAATCCTAAACAGGGTCTTTATGCTGCTTAGAAGCAATAAACAAGGTTTTTTAGGTTACTTTTAACCCTGATTAAGGATTTTAGGTTACTTTCAAACCTTACACAGGGTTTTTGTAAGGCTTAGAAATCCTAAATATTGTTTTAGGTTGCTTAGAAACTAATATTCTAGTGTTGTTACAATACCAAATTTTCAGTTTGACTATGACTGCCGTCCGTTTGAGTACAATCAATACCAGAGTAGTCAAATTTGACTATATCGTAGTCAAACCATTTGACTACTATGACCACTGGTTTGTACTTTGACTACTTTTGAAACAGAGCCAAACACAGGGAAAACGTCTTTTGAGATACGGTTACTGCCTGCGATCTGTTAACGTACAGCTACAGATCCCATAACAAGATCGCATTTTGCGTAGTAACGATGTGATAATGCGGCGCGGCGCCTCTGACTGATGATGCGTTAAATGAGATCTGCTAATGTACATTTACAGATCATCTGCAACAATCGCATTAGCAGATCACGTTAACCGTGCTACAACAGTCAGCACTGCGTTCTGGAATGGCTTTGGTTGATTCGTATTTAACGCATTTAACGTATTAAGGATGTGCTAATGAGATCTTTGTAGACAGACCGTCTTACGATAGTTAAATACGATGACAAGCTACGGTTAATGCGGTTACAAGGCACGGTTAATGCGATGACAAGCTACGGTTAATGCGATTACAAGGCACGGTTAATGCGATCTCTAACTGTACATTAGCAGATCGCAGTAACCGTATCTCAAAAGACGTTTTCCCTGTGAAATCGACATTTTCAGGGATTTATCATGTTTCAGTTACCCAGGCTAGTCAAATAGTCAATCGAATTATAGAATTTAGTGCTGAGATCACATCTAACTAAACAGTTCTAATCCCTTTTGTTTTGTTACTGTTTTGAACAAGAAAACATAGAGGAAAATGAGGTCAAATGCTGTAAAAAGTCTACGATCTCAAAAGAAGCTGAATTATTAGCTGAAAATTCAAGTAATTCTGTTGTTCAAACTATTTGTTATTATACGGTATTATTTAGTATACAAAAATACCAAATACCAAAAAATAATACCATTTCTCAAAAATACCGAATAATGCCAAATAATACTGGATACCATTTGCATCACTACTTTTAACCCTTTGTTACACACCTGTTCCTACAGGAGTGGTCATCTTTTGGGCGGCGGCCGCCCAAAACATGTCCGCTACCCTAAATCCGATCCCGATAGTTGGGATCGGAATTCGGCCAATTTCGATAATAACTATCGGATTTCCGATAATTGCGCGTTAAACTGATACCAATATCGACTGAAGGGTTTGTCCATTTTTTTTGCACAAGCCGCCAAAAACCTATCGGTTTTCCGATAGTTTTTTGAAAAAAATTTGGCGATTTGGCGGATTTCCGATATCAATTTTTGGGTGGTTTGTAACAAAAGGGTAACTAACAAGTGATAAAACCCTGTTTAGGGTTTCAAATTAACCTAAAAACCCTAAGCAGGGCTTACAAGTAACCTGAAAACCCTAGTCAAGTCAGGGCTTGAGAGTAACCTAAAAACCCTGTTTTGCGTTTCAAAGTAGCCTAAAACCCTACATTATTTAGGGTTTAAAAGTAAACCTAAACACCCTGTTTAGGTTTCTCTAATAGTGTTGTTATGACCACTAGTCAAAGTCAAAGTCATAGTTAGTTAATACTTTTCTGATATCGCAGTCAATCAGATAGGTAGTCAAAGTCAAAGTTTGACTGCCTTCGTAACCAGAAATACGTATTCAAACGAAGACCAGGTAGTCAAACCGTTTGACTATGACTACGTTTTGTTATAAGAGGCAGGCTTTTCAAGCGTATTTTAACCTTTTTCCGGTTTACAACAAAATATATTACAACCTTAAAACATTTTAAGCACTATAGAACTCCAAACAAAGTTTTCTCTAAAATTGAGAAACAATGAAGGGAAGGGTTAGTCAGTGAATCTCTGCAGGATGCAAGTTCTGCAGTGTTCCACCAAATCAGGATTAAAATTATGACATACAGTAGAATACACTTTTTAGTTAGAGAGAAGCAAAAAAAATTCTTGGCTGCACACACAAACAGCGTTTTATTCTACATTGTATTCTTACGGCGCTGTTTGCCAAGCATGTTGTTTTTGTTTTACAATGCAAATTTGAGAAAAGAACGATTCTGTGATACTTTTTAGCGGTTAACTACTGTTTATTTCAGGATAAACGATTTATTGATTTAGTCACTAGCTTTTCTGGCTGACGTTTGGTGACTGAAACATGATAATTGGCAGAAAATGTCAATTTGGCTCTGTTTCTCTGTAGTCAAAACAGTGCTCATCGTAGTCAAACCATTTGATATAGTCAAATTTGACTACCTGGGTATTGTACTCAAACAAGCGGTAGTCATAGTCATAGTCAAACGGAAATTTTGGTATTATGACAACACT
The DNA here is from genome assembly GCA_030248155.1 of Sabatieria punctata. Taxonomy (NCBI): domain Eukaryota; kingdom Metazoa; phylum Nematoda; class Chromadorea; order Araeolaimida; family Comesomatidae; genus Sabatieria; species Sabatieria punctata. Next base: position 56,459 of record JASANB010003390.1, read on the forward strand.
ATGTAGTTTCTAAGCAACCTAAAACAATGTTTAGGATTTCTAAGCCTTACAAAAACCCTGTTTTAGGTTTGAAAGTAACCTAAAATCCTTAATCAGTGTTAAAAGTAACATAAAAACCTTGTTTAGGGTTCTAAGCAGCATAAAGACCCTGTATAGGATTTCAAAATAAGCTAAAACCCTGTATGGTTTAAAAGTAACCCAAAAACCCTGTTTTGGGTTTCTATGCCTTATAAAAACCCAGTTTTGGCTTCTATGGTAGGCGAAAACCGAATTTTGTGCTGCAGAGTGTATGCCCGTTTGTCTGTGCTGAAATTTTCTTTACTTTTGTGGAACCCAACAGTGGGTTTTCAGGTCCCCAAAAAATCCGCTGCTGGACTTTTGCCGAAAAACCGGACTTGGGGAGACTGCCCCCCCCTTTACCCCCTAACGACATGAATTGTTCAGCTATATAAGCTGTTGTGATACTTTTCAATGTGCTTTTCTGCTATCACTCGCATCTCATTTAGCCAACTCGAATCGTCATTCCGAAATAGTCACCTGACAGTCAGCCGAATCGGTTGTGGAAATCAGTGAAACTGACGATTCTTCTTCAAATTGCTCATATCTCATTCTGGCGTGCATTTTTTAGAGTGATTTTTGCGCCCTGTATTTTTCAAGATGCTTTATTTGCCGCTCAAAAATAAGATACTTGTATGTGCCCCTAAAATTTGTAACCCCAAAAATTCATACTACCTAAAAAATTTCATTACGAAACTTTTTACTCCCTCTATTTTTGTGGCGCTATATTTTCTTACCCTTAAAAGTTTTTCTGTCCTTTGGAAATATTGCGTACTGTAGGTATCGAAGAAACGCCGGCAACCACGTGTGTTGGAAGAAACGGAAACGGGGAAAGCTACCACTGAGACCCGCTCGGCTGCATGATGGTCTAAGCGATGCATGATCTGGAAGTCAATGAATGGTAGGCCTGGAGACTTGAAGCAGGTTGCCTGCCAGTACTTTACCAGTTTGAATTTGGCGAAAGTTCTAAACGTTGAGACGCCGTTTGGGTTACGGTATGGAGCGGCTCGCACCGCTCGTGCACATTAGGGTTTGCCTTTTTTTGTTTGTAAGATACTATGGAATCGGGGATCCCCGGATTCCCCAATTGATACTTTTTACTTTTTAGCGCCAGATATCCACCTGCGACTAAACACTCAGTCGTCACCGGTGCATACATGCTTGTATCAATCAGTGCCGCTACACATCAACATACATGTAAAACACTAGAAAACACAATGTATAAAACAACGCACAGTACAGTACCAAAAACAATGCATGCGGCCTATTTTCTACTAATAGCGTAGCAAAATTGATAGCAAATGTTCAAGATCAACCTCTGTTTCGACTTTCTTTCGAATGGTGTTTCTACTCTGATAATGGCGGAGAGTAAGGGCCTTCAATCTGGACACTCGTTTAAACACACCTCCATCTGTTATAGCCGCTGTGGAGGGTTGGTGGCACTGGGCGAGTATGAAGAAAAGCAACGCCAATGCTAGCAGGTGCTTGGTCATAGCTACGGTACAGTCCAGCCAGGTACAATGTTCGTTCACTGCGGCCTGAGAGTAGGGATGGGACCGGTATACGGTATTTTTGGCTATACGGTATTATACGGTATACGGTATTTTTTATACCGTATAATACCGTATAATACCGTATAGTTATGAAAACTGAATCAGCCAGATTTTTGCAGTATATTCATGTCATTTTCGCGCTTTTAAAGGTGCCAGTACTGTTTTTTGGTTTTGTAAACAATGTTACCGGTTAGAAAAACACAAAAATCTACCTTTGTGGCAATTTTTTGGCTTCCTAGAAATGGAAAATGTGATATTACGAGTACTTGTCAAATGTTGAGAAACCTGCCATTTTGTTTTTGAATAAAATCAACGTATCTTTGGTTAGCATTTCACTAATTTTAAGTGAAGCAAATCTGTCCAAGCAAAATACAATTAATATTTACAATAGGCATAATTCAAAATAAATTCAATATATTGTCGGCTCAGCGTCAAATCTTTAAATAAACAGACAGTACTACTTACAAAACAGATCACAATAAAAAATAGCCGTGTTTTTCACAGGAAAGGCCGACCAAAAATATTTTATGTTTTTGACCATAACTTGGCGATATACTAGCGTAACGGGGTGTTTTAAAGCGTTTACAGCATACTATACGGTATACGGTATTACGGTATCGAAAATACTATACGGTATACGGTATTTTTATACCGGTCCCATCCCTACCTGAGAGTTAAACTGACAGTTGATAGTGAGAGGAATGAGGAACTATTTGCCTTTATATAGCACGCCCAAGCGTGGGTTAATTAATTACTGTACGTATCCCATAGCTACACATCCTGAATACACGACGCGGGGTCTATAGACAGAGCGTCAGGAGCTGTCAGAAGTGTTTAGGGTGTTCCAACATGATAGCACCTAACGAATCCTCATTTGGGGCCGTGAAAAACCAGCGTCGTCAGACTGGAGGGTTGCCAAAGATGATCTGGGTTGACGTAAAGGTAATAGATCTCAAGTGTAGATTGTATTGAACTCAAAAAGTTTTGGACACACTTCAGCGAGCCGGCGAAGCAACATCTTTCGCTAGTGTAAGCTGAAAATTGAATCAGAGATAAAACTTAGAAGCATTTTCCTGGAAATTTAGAGCCATTCTTTTTAAAATGACTTTGTCTGCTGAACCTAGTTTTAAGAGATTCGAAATTGCATTCGAGCAGAAGTTAGCCATGTAAAAAGAAACTATTGATGCAATATTTTAAGATAAATTTTTGAAAGCAGAGACTGTTATAGGTTATTGCGCAGATTCAGGTCCTTTTGTCATTCATGCCTATTGGTGAGCAAACTTCTACCGTTTTCAAGTGAAAATACATACAGTATTTTAGATTGAGAGGCCAGTCAGGAACCATCAATTTTTATTAGTTTTTCATTATTTTCTGAGATAAATTCTAGTTGAAACAGTTTTGTAGGTGACTTCCTCGTTGCAACAAGGTTTATCTATTAAAATATTCGGCCCCTCTGTGGATTTTTAATTTAATTAAATATTGTAATATTTGGTAAAAGAAATGATTGGTGGGCCAATAGGAATGCGTTCGGGTGACCGTAGTTATGGGCTATGGTATAACGGGAAACCAATGACTTACTTGACTGAGCAGATGACAGTTGGGTTCCACCCTTCCGGGGCTCTATCTACCTTTGCTTACCTGGGGGTTCCTTGCGGGGTAAAGTGGTTTGGGCATGGACAGTGGCTGGTGAAGTCCACTGGGGTAGTGGCTGAAGCGTGGCGGTGCTGGGCTATGGCATAGATGGGTTGAGAGAGGCAAGGCCTGAGGCTTACACCAACAAGGAGTGGCGCTTCAGTGACACTGACCGAAGAGAGCAACGGCGCGCCGCTTTATATGCTAATTGGCTAAAGACGTCCCCGTCCGAATCTAGAGGGGAACCTACTGTTTGCTTTTCCAACTGCCCTTGCCAATTGTAAATACCTGGCTTGTTTGTTTAAGCCACTTTTAGCACCACCTTAAACTGTACATGTAGAGAATATAGGCAAACTCAGAAAGATACCCTAAACAGCTATTACAATATAATTGTAGGCCGTCTATTTAATGTTAGTATAAATTTAATACTAAACTAATAAAATGGACTATTAATATAATAGTTTCATTTTAATATTAATATAGTAGGTAAATCCAGACATGGGCAAAGGGGGGGGGGGCTGAGGGGGGGGTTGGTGTTCCGTTTGTTGTTTTGTTCTTCTTCTTCTTGTGTCTTGTTTCTTCCACGGCTGTCCGGATCTTGTCGCACTTCCTATCGCACTACTCGTCGCGGTGTAGTAGTCGGTGCAGCAACAGAATCCTTTTATGCCGGGGCACACAAGAATTGTCAAATGCCAACTAAACAGGAAAGGTTGGCCACACAACACACTTGTCCTAGAGACGCAGACAGACCGAACCGCAAGGCAGGTGCGCGCGGAGAGGAAAGTGATGAATTTAAACACAGCACCAGGCCTTGCCATTCGGCCGCGCCAAAACACACACACACCTCTGCAGCCGGGTGTGTGTCTGAGCCAAGAGCAATCGATATTGGCTCAGCGGCCGAGACAACAGCAATACACCACAACAGCGCGCCGACCTAGACATGTACGTACAGACACGTACGTACAGCAAGACTTGGACATGTACATGCACCAACATATCAACACCTTTTCTTCTTAAAAGCGCCGTCTTCTTCTAGCTGTAGTCCCAGTCCCCATAGCGATCTACTGGTCTTCGTTCTCGGAGAGGGTAGCGGCGCTCTGCTGGCTGGCGCTCGTTTTCGACCTCTCTCTGGCCGGTCTCGATCTCCACTAATTCGGGGTTAGCTGGGTGGTCCGGCACACGCTGCATATTCCTGGCGTTCCACAGCTGACCGTCTGACAGTCGGTAGTTGTATCTGCCCAAAACGGCCGTCACTATGTAGCACTTCCGGGACCAAGGCGACTGTCCTTTGGGAGTGTGGCTCCTCTTAACCCGAACGCGTTGTCCCTTGTAGTACATCTGCCGCCAGGGTGGTTCCTTTTTGACTCCTTCTTGAGTGTTCTTGCTCGAATTTGTTTTGTTAGCAAGCGTTTTTCGAGCGTTTTCCACATCCTCCTCCCTCTCCTCTTTTTTGGGGCGCGACTGACGGCAAACTTCAAAGGCGAGGCGCGGCCGGCGTCCAAACAGCTTTTCCGCGGGGCTCTCACGCTCACCCTCCTGAGCTGTAGCTCGGTAATGGCACAGAATTTGCGTCAGTCCTTCTTCCCACTCCTGAGTGTTGGTGAAGGTTTGGATATGGTGTTTTAGGTACCGGTTGAACACTTCCACGAATGCGTTCTGCTGTGGTGTGTAGACTGGAGCTTTCTGGTGGAAAATGTCCCTCTCCTGTAGGAATTCCTCAAACTCCAGGCTGACAAACTGTGGTCCATTGTCCGTGAGAATCCTAGCAGGATTGCCGTACCTAGCAAACACCTGCTTCAACCACTGGATTATCTTCTTAGATGACGTGTCAGTGGTGCAGAGGATTTCCGGATACTTGGAGTAGTTGTCCAGCAGCACCACTACGCACTTCTTGTGGGCTGTCTCAAACGGACCTGTGATGTCCATGGACAGTTCTACCCATGGTTTTTCCGGTGTATAGAGGTGCTCTCCTCGTGTGGGCACCTTAGGCTGCGACTTGGCGGAATTCAGGCAGGCACTGCAGTGGCGTACAAACTCCTCGCTCTCTGTAGCCATTCCCGGCCACCAGTAGCTTTCTCTGAGCTTGCGCTTGTAGCGGACGATCCCTGGGTGTCCCTCGTGGGCCTTGCTGAGTAGTTCTCTTCGGAGTGGATCTGGAACAACGATCTGGCTGTTGTTTCGCAACACCAGTCCTGTTTTGTCCTCCACCGAAAACTCGTCCTTCATCCTGGGATAAGGCAAGTTGCAAAATTGGCCGGGCAGTTTGGCTCTGTTTGGCCAACCCTCCAGGCAATATTGCTTGACTTTACTCAGCACTGGGTCATTCCTTAGAGCTTTGGCGATTCTTCCGGCTGAGAATCCCAACTCTTTGACGCAACGAATCACTCCACTGGGTGCAGAATCGGTCTGCAGGCGCGACAAGACATCGGCCATGTGGTTGTTGTCACCAGGCACGTACTGCACATCATAGTTGAATACGTTGAGTCTGTGCACCCAACGTTCGAACTTTTGCGATTTCCGTTGGTTGGTTTGTCGATGTAGCAGTGCTTGTAGCGCTTGGTGGTCAGTTCGAAGCGTGAAGTGTCTGCCCAGCAAGTATTTCTCCCAATACTCGCAGAAAAACATCGCCGCATAGGCCTCCTTTTCGGTGGTGTCCCACTTTCGCTTGGTGGCGTCCAGAGTATGGTGTCCAAACGCGACTGGGAATTCTTGGCCGTGATGCACCTGAGACAGCATCCCACCAATGCCATAACCGGATGCGTCGGTAGTGACAAAGGTCTGCTTTAAGGGATCAAACATCTTAAGGCGCAGCCCCTTCGGTCCGCCAAGCAACTGTTTCACTCGTTCGAACGCCTCCTGAGTCTCCCGACCCCACACGAACTTCGTGTTAGCCCGTGTGAGTGCTCGAATTGGCTCCAGCTTGTCGCACAGTGAGGGCACGAACTTGCTTAAGTAGTTGACGGCTCCTAGGAAACTCTGCACGTCCTTGACGTTTTTGGGTGGTGTCAGCTGCCTCAGACTCTCCAGTTTGTCGGGATCTGGCCTGACACATCCTTTGCAGATCACGTGGCCCAAGAACTTCACTGACGGTTGAGCAACGACGCACTTCCTTAGGTTGAGGCGTAGATTCTTCTCGTTTAAGCGTTGTAGCACCCGTTTCAGGCTGTCATCGTGCTCCTTTCGATTCGCTCCATACACCAAAATGTCATCGATGTATGGCTGACACCCTGGCACACCTTCCAGCGTTTCATGTACCAGTTTCTGGAACACTGCTGCACTGTCCCTCAGTCCCATCGGGAGTTTCTTGTAAGCATAGTACCCCCATGGAGTGGCAGTCGTTGTGAGCAGCTGGCTGTCCTCATCCAGTTCTGCGTTGAAGTATCCCTTTAGCAGATCGATTTTGCTGAAGACCTCCGCCTGACTGAGTCTGTTATACAGCAAATCCTGGATGTTTGGCAGCGGGTACAGCACTGGATCGATGTCCTTGTTGAGCGGACTCAGATCGCTTGTTATCCGGACTGATCCGGGGTCGTCTGGTTTCTCCACGACCACCATGCCGTGTACTCGATCGGCATGCTCAACTCGCTCCCAGATGCCTTGGCGTTCCATCAGCTCGACGGCTTCTTTGGCTCTCTCCTCAAAGCGCACTGGGATCGATCTCACAGGCTGTCTGGGTGGCGCCTTTGCGCCTGGTTTGAGCCGAATTCGGTGTTTGAAGTCTGGGTAGGTGCCGACCTCCTTTTTTGTCAGGTTAGACAACTCCTCCAGCAGTGGCAGCAGTCCGGCCGTCCTCCAGGTTTCCAGCGCGTCTGGCTGCGAATTTTGAAGCGTACTGGGCGTCTGCTGTTCCTTCATCACTCGGCTGGTTGTTCCCGGGTCAGGTTTCTGCACAGTTGCGCATCTGGGGTCCTCCTTGATAGTGGTGCTGTTCGAATCCACGTCGATTTGCACTCCTCCCAGTGCACGCAGCGCATCCATGCCCAGTGTGTTGTTACATGTGTTGTTAAACACATGCACTGGCACTGTCACCGACCGTCCTTGTAACGATAACTGCGCCCTGAATTGCCCTCGGGTAGCGATAGTAGAGTTGTCGAAATTCGCGAGTCTTCCGGCTGGCTTGACGGCAGGCCGTCCAAAGCACTTACGCCACGCGGATTCCGTGATTCCAGTAACGTCTGAGCCCATGTCCACCAACATCCGCAGCACACGACCCTTCTGGTCCTTATCAGGTGTGATCAGCACCTGACACTGCACTGGTTGGTGTAGACCACGAATGGAGGCTCCTCTGCCATTGGTGATGTCCCTCACTCGAATGGCCCGGTTTTTGTTGCTGGATCCTCCTGACCGGCACATCTTAGCGAAGTGGCCCACTTTTTTGCATTTGTGGCACTCCTGTCCCTTCGCTTGGCACGATTCGGCGTTAGCTCTGTGGCCATGTCTGCCACAAGCTGTGCAGGCATCGGCTGCATTTGACTTCCTCCCGGCAGATGGGTTGGAATTCCCTCTGGGCGCGGTGGCGGGCTGGTAGGGGCGTCCTCTGCCTCCTCTCTGTCCTCTCCATCCTCCACGCTGATTCCTTCCCTGACTGGCTGCACCGATCTGCGCAGGTCGACTGCCTGTCAATTTGGCAGCATCCTGGCGCGCCGTCTCATCTGCCTGCGCGACTTCCGCGAATCTCTCCAGGTTGACGTCCCTCTGGCTTAGCAACTTCTCCTGCGTATCCCGGCAACTCAGTCCTTTGACCAACTGAATGGCCAACAGGTATTCTGTCAGGTCTCCCTCCGTGATGACGCCGTCTGTGACTGGGAAGCTGCATTGTTGTATCAGCAGGCGTAGCTCCCGCACATAGTCAGCGACTGGCTCACCGGAATGTTGAGTCCTCTGCAGGAAATCGAAGTGGGCCCTCACTGCGTTGGTTGGGCGGTGGAAAATCCGCCTCGCCGCTCCCAGGAACTCCATGTAAGTAGTCTGGTTGTTAGCGAATTCCCTCTGGCTGGAGAATTGCGAGAGTGCGGCGGCCCCAATGTAGGACCTCAGAAACTTCCGTTTTTCCTGATCGCTGAGTTTGCCGTCGGCCGGTCGGGTTTCATCGATTCCTTCGAGGAAATCGGTGAACAATCGTTCCCACAAGGGCCATGACAATTCAGGCGACTCGCCCGATCGTGCCCAGTAGCGGTCTGGTGGTGGCAGGTGTAGTTTGCTAGGTCCGGGTTGTGCCATCGGCAGTGAATGACTGGGAACTTAGTTCCAGCCTGGAGATGCGCGATTCCTCCTCTGGGGTGCACGATTCCGCCTCCGAGATACACGGTTCCACCTCCGAGATGCACGATTTCCACCTCCGAGATGCGCGATTTCCACCTCCGAGATGCGCGATTTCCACCTCCGAGATGCGCGATTCCACCTCCGGCAGGCACGAGTAGACACGATTTGGCGGTAACGTGTGTAGGCAGGTCGTAGGAAAAAGACCGGCACTGCCACACGTACAGCCGATGCAGGCGTCTCCTCCTCCGGCAGGAATGAAATAGGCGCGGGTAGACGTCTCCTCCTCCAGCAGGGAGGAAGTAGGTAGGCCGCGCACCGGAACGTAGAAAACAGCAACGACTCAACGACCCTGGACAGTCGTGAGTAAAAACAGCGTAGTACTAGGCGGCGATATGTACCGGCCGGTACACTATCACCGTCCTCGATAGCTGAGAGTCGCTCCTCGTCGGTAGTGGCTGGCTCGCGTTGGTTTCGATCCAAACCGTCGTCGTCACTGTTACCTTTGTTGTTTGTCTTGTTCTTCTTGTGTCTTGTTTCTTCCACGGCTGTCCGGATCTTGTCGCACTTCCTATCGCACTACTCGTCGCGGTGTAGTAGTCGGTGCAGCAACAGAATCCTTTTATGCCGGGGCACACAAGAATTGTCAAATGCCAACTAAACAGGAAAGGTTGGCCACACAACACACTTGTCCTAGAGACGCAGACAGACCGAACCGCAAGGCAGGTGCGCGCGGAGAGGAAAGTGATGAATTTAAACACAGCACCAGGCCTTGCCATTCGGCCGCGCCAAAACACACACACACCTCTGCAGCCGGGTGTGTGTCTGAGCCAAGAGCAATCGATATTGGCTCAGCGGCCGAGACAACAGCAATACACCACAACAGCGCGCCGACCTAGACATGTACGTACAGACACGTACGTACAGCAAGACTTGGATATGTACATGCACCAACATATCAGTTGGCCCCCCATCAGGCTCTGATCTACCCCCCATCAGCCGACCGCTACCCCCCATCAGGAATTTTTGGGAAGAATTTTGTATAGAAAATTATGATAAAAATATGCCTGGAATAGGCGTAAATGAGCTCAGAATTGCTAATTTTAACTTATTTTAATGAAAAATAAGCCAAAAAAACCCTGATTTTCGCAAAAAATCGGACTTTTTGGCTTACCACCCCCTCAGCCCCCCATCAGGCGCTCCTATCCCCCTCAGCCCCCCCTCAGGAATTGAAAATTCTACCCCCCATCAGCCGAAATGCTAGCCCATGTCTGGGTAAATCTAAATGGGAACCGAACCGGAGCTGCTGTAGCACCTCATGACAGCAAAGGAGAGGAATGTTTGTTTATAGGCAGGCACTTTATTGAAAGGCTGTAATACGTAAGATAGGAGTGTTCTGAGCTGTCCAAAAGGACAGTGCAACTTTGTCAAAATATAAGTCTGTCTGTTTCGAACGAAACTGATACAGTTTATGAGACACACAGGGACATGAGCACCAATCGCTATAGTGAGTGACAAGCACAAAGCAACTTCAACAGACAGGAAGTAAGTCGCATTCAGAACGGTTCACTGACTCTGTGCACCTTGCGTGCATAGCTGGTGCGCACAGTTTCCACGGGAGCTTCGTGCACTTCCACATTCAGCTCTGACCTGTAAACGTGCTCAGCGCTGACCTCTGACCCCTCTGACTGATCGTCCAGATGCACCAAGCGAGCAGCAAACACTCCTTCCGGCTTCGTTTCCTCGTCGTCAGTGCCTCGCACCTCAGCCACAGTCAGTTCCTCAAAGTCAATCGACCGGTCTCTTTGCTGAGCGGCGGCGGTGTCAGTAGAATCGTTTGAGTTTAGACTGACCACCGAGGAGCTGAGAGGGGGAAGACGCTCGTGCAGCATCTTCTGCAGATCGGTGCTCTGCTCCTGCAGCCGCATCAGCCAGTCTTGCAGGTGTTCCACCCTCTCCATCGTGTCCTCGTTGGCGATGTCCGCCTGCACTTCTTTGCTACTGGTCTCTGCAGTCAACAGTCTGTACTACAGTAAGGCACTTAACGCCGTTTACGGCGCCGACACCATATATGGGACCATGACCATGGGCATACAGGTAACAGGTCATCCGCCGATGGGGGGAGGGGGGTTGGGGGGGTCTGAGCCAAAATTTTGGGGGAGGGGGGGTGGGCACTAAAAAACGCTCAAAAATCGAAAAAATCGCAATTTTTTGGCTAAAAATTGCAAAAATCGCTAATTTGGGCTGAAATACAGCTAAAAAGTGCTGTTTTGCAGGCGATTTTGGCAATTTTTGTGTGTGAAATTGTAAAAAATTGCAAAAATTTGCTTGAAAATTTACTTGCCAGAAAAATCGGAGGGGGAGTCGGTGAAATCGTCTCGGGGGGGGGGGGGTCCCCATCTGGGGGGGTCTGGCCTAAGTCGGGTGACATGTATGACCTATGACATCAAGGCAGACCCCCCAGACCCCCCTGTTACATGTATGACCATGGGTGCCGGTACCATCCTTATATGGTACGAAATCTGAACAGAGTGGTACCGGTACCAATGCGAAGGTAGGGGTACCAAATATGGTACCACCACAGGCCCCGAACGTGGGTGTACCATAAACGGCGTTAAGTGCCTGACTGAACTTTGCATGTACTAGTAATTACCCTAATTAGAAAGCCCCACAAGTACTGGTAGCAGCTCCAGTAACAAACTGGCTGAGAAATCACTAATTTATACCTTATAATCCTCTTAAAAGGCCTTCATAACCGAATTTGACGTTCCCATTGATGATATTTAAGAGCAATTGATGTTTTTGGAAGCCCTTTCTGGCTTCCTTGCTTGTTTTTGCTCTAAATTACTATTTGGCAGCTTGAAATTGCAATCTTTAGCATTCTTGAATAAAACGCGCTAAAAATGCATTTCCTTCCAGGCGATTTTGGAGCTTTTTAAAGTTTTGGTTGGACCCCTGCCAGGACAAAATCCCCATGGACCCGTGCTGATGGAAACTTTCCTACCCCGTCCCCCAGCCCGACCCGGACCCGCTATGTATGAGGACGAGGAGGTATGTATGTGAGGTGTGTTTTTTCGGTGGTTTTTTCCTTTTTTTTGGTCTTCGGTTTTCTCCTAAGGGTCCGAAAAAACTCAAATCGCAGAAAAACTCAAGCTAAAATCTACTCTAGCTCTAGCTAATTTATGTCATTTTTCAGTTAAGAAATGCACTTTTTATAGGCCATACTGACTGAAAACTGTTAGAAAAACAACAGAAAACACCAAATTTGGGGATCTAAAACAAAAAGGCAAACTGCCATACATGTACTAAGGGGGTTGGGGGGTTACCCCCTCACCCCCATCCCCCCGACAGAGGTTAAGGGACCCCCCCCCGACCCAAAAATACAAGTACTAGTAGTGGCTCCAGTACTAAAAAACTGGCTCAGAAATCACAAATTTTTAGCCTAAAATTCGCTTGAAAAGCCTTTGGAAACCGAATTTGGCGTTTCTACTGCTAATATTTAAGAGAAATCGGTGTTTTTGGAAGCCCTTTTGTCATTTTTTGCTTGTTTTTAGCTCTAAAACGCTATTTGGCAGCTTAAAATAGTGATTTATAGCGTCCTTACTGAAAAAACGTGCTAAAAACGCATTTCCAGGCGTTTTGGAGCTTTTTGAAATTTGGGACCCCCTCTGGGCGAAACTCCCCTCGACCCCCCACCTGAGTAAACCCCCCTCCCCCTCCCCCAGGTCGGCCCGGAGCTGTTACATGTATGCAAACTGCTGTGTGAAAATTTGCATATGGCGTTTATTGATGGAGCCTGTCAGGGACTGTTTCGCGCCTGTTTCGTGATTTATATCTATGTAAGACGTGTGTTTCTGTTCTGAAAAGGCTCTGAAAAGACGCTAGAAAGCGATAGGAATCATAAAACCAGGCTAAGGTACTCAGAACTTGAGCTGGAGTTTTTTCGGCAATTTTGGAAAAAACCGGACAAAACTGAAAAAACAGCCCAGGTTTTTTATCGGAAAAATATCCATCCCTTGTATGAGGTACTACTGAAACTACGAATCATCAATTTGTTAAATTTTCGAAGCAGCCTACTTGAAAATGTTTGAAATTGATCTAGAACTTACTTTCGAAACCTAAGACCTACAATGTATGTAGCTGCTGAGGTCTACTAATGATAAAAACGAATGTGTTCTTCCGTGAAGTTTCAGTGTATGTGACTTACCGTTTGAATCAATGGCATTTTCGAAGCGCACAGAAAGCGTCTTGAACTGCATTCGAGACTTCTGATGCGGTTTTTTCCAGAATTCCTCAACTGTGCTTCCAGCTTTAGGCTCAGCTGGGTGAGCCAGTACCATAAATCCGTGTTCCTTCAGCTCTCCGATGCGTTGAATCCAGTTTTTAGTCTTTATTCCCACCAGCACCTCTTTCTGATAGCCCGGAGCTAGGTAGCCTGCGATTTGATTGACGAAAAACAGCTTCGGAGTGGTAGTTTTGATTTTGAAGGCAATTCTGTCCTTGGTGACATTCATAATCACCAATCTAACCGTGCGACCCTTTTCCAATGGGCCGACGAAGACCAAAACATTGTCCGGAATCGTAGACACATAGCGATTTTTAGCGCCGAACGGCATCTTGCCTTACCAGGCAGGCAAAAGTAGTGGGGCCCAAAAATGGCAGCGTAGGCCAACTGGCGTCCGTAACAAACCCATAAAAGGCGCTTATTCAGGCGCGCAACGAGAGTGACACACAAAAGGTTATTACCTGTTTAGGAGCGTTTTTAGAGCTTAGCAAACAGCCATTCAGAGCGGCAAGTGGCCGCAAAGTTCGCACCGGCGCTGGCCGGCCGGCTGGCCGTGCCCACTCCCACTAAACAATTTCATTAGTCTGGGAGTTGAGTTGAGAAAAAACTGGCAAATTCCATTACATATAGATGGGCTGCGTGTCGGCAAGTCAGTTGAGAACGAATTAGACAGGCGGCCGCCTGGATTTTAGTATGATTAACCGCGTCTCATGACGGCCTCAGTCCCCTGAGAGCCTGACGTTTCTGTGGGCTTCCTTTTTTGAGCCCGAAAGGCCGTTATAGCGACAAAGGAGACTACTGATAATTATCAAATTTACGTGTTGACAAAAATCGCGTCTGATAAGAGAGTTTACCTACGTATAGGCGCAAACGATGGCCACCTATCTTGAGAACTGTAGCATCAATCTGACTATAGACCAAGTAGAAGCGTTGCGCCAGAAATACAAGGACTTGTCAGGCTTTTACACCACTATCCTGCTCTGTTTCCTACTCAGCGGATGTAGCGCTGCTATCTTCAACTTGCTTTTCTTCTTCTTAGCAGTCAGAGCCTTTAGACGGGGAAGACAGATCGGAAAGCGCTACATATTTCTACTGAATCGGTCAGGCAGCGATATCTTCAGCGGGTGTCTGAATCTGATCTGGGTACCAATCGATTTGTCAGATAGTGCTCCGGCTCACGGCTCAGTGGACCTTCTGCATGTGGTTCGTTCTTGTCTGAGCTTCTGGGTGGTGTCAGGCACATACCTAGCCATGGCTGTTAGTAACTACATAGCCGTTAAACATCCGCTATTCTATCGCACCAGTTTAACTGGTCGACACTGCATCCTGTCTGTCGCAGCTATATGGTTTTGGGCCAGTCTCTATACAGCAGTAGTGACCCCGCTGGGAGGTACCGTCTTTTTCACTGACAGCAAGAGTTCTTGTAGAAGTACGTGTCAGCTGGTCTTGGTCACATTGACATCTGTCCTGCTGCTTCTGTGTTACCTGCTGGTGCCCGCCATGTACCTGTGCATTATGGTCTATCTGTCGGGAAGCAAAGATTGCGCGGTGTGTGGCCCGAAAGATTCGAGAGCTGCCATAGCTAACTGGAAGCTTGGGCTCAATATTCTCCTGTACACCTTCTTTGGCACCCCGGTTGTGATCACTGTTTGTGCGGCAATGGTTGATCTGGAGACGGTTTTCACCGATGATCTCTGTTACTGGTTTAGGCATCTGGATGCAAGCAGAACTATCTTTGCTACCAGGGCCGCGGCACACATTATTTGGAACGCCAGAGCTACCATTGATCCTGTGATAAACTGCGTTGCTGACCGAAAACTTTTACTGTAAAACAGGCAGGGCTGTACAGTATGAGTCAGTGCTTTGATTAACGTTGCAATGCAATGCATGCTGAGAGATAAATCACGAGAGCAAGGTACTGCGGACATGAAAGGAAAACGAAAGGACAGTAAATGTTGGAAGGACTAGACACGAGTTCCTGTTTGAGATGAGTCATAGTTAAAGCGGCAGCAAACAAGCCAAATTTTGAAGTGTCGGTGAGCAATGCGGTCGAACTTGAAGTGAATCAACGGTCGAATGGTGCTGGACAGGATGAACAAACAATTGACCAGCTCGCCGGACACCACATAAACCTCTGACCTGCAATTGCAACTGTATCAAAAGCAAAGCAAGCAACTAAGTTCTTACCATCCGTCCTCGCCAGAAAGCACGGCTGGAAACCACTGTTCCAGACATGTCAACACCACATGAGCAGCATTGCACATTAGATGGGCACCTAACAGTATTATCAGGCTAGTGACTGCTTTTTGCTGAAAAAGAATCAGATGGCTAGAGTTTCTAGCCAACACATGTTGTGCGCTGCGCATGCTTCTGCCTCTGCAGATCAAATCTGCCTCTTGCACCTGAAATTAGTGATTACGCAAAAACTAAATGCACTATAATAGGCGTAAATGGCTCCCATACTACAGAATCCCTCTGAAAGTGGAATAATCGGTTATTTTTAAACAAAACCAGGTCTAAAATTTGTCAGCATACTTTAGAATATCAATCATGAGGTTTGTCTATGACAATTTCAGTCAAAAAGGCCACACCCACCTCACTCACACCCTACTAAGCGAAGATAACCTAAATCTGCATGAGATTGCTAACATTTTTCGTTTTGTCAAGTTTTATGGACTGAGACATTTGTTTATTCGTCTGAAGGCGACAATTGTTATGTCTGTTTGGTCACCATTACTGATTTTAGCTTTGGTTTCTCTTGTGTTGTATGTGCCTAGCCCGCGCAGGAAAGTAAAGAAAAAGTATAACAAACCCTTTCGGAGAATTCAGTTGTTCGGTTTAGTAGAGAGGATCGAAGCTGACGAAGTCTCAGTACAGTGGCAATGTTGATGCTCAGCAAGACAACGAAACAGACGAAAACCTGGATGCTGGTCAGTGATAAGACATAGAGTTGGAATAGGTTATTGTGTTGCAGACTAGTTTCGATAATTCCATTTCGTAGAAAGTAGTCGTCACATGTTTCGAAGTAATGAATTCTGTAGGCCCAAAACAGTGGAGCCAGTGAACAAAACGCAAACGTCACTACTCCAACTGCCAGCATGATTTGACCTGTTGAGGTGTGAAGCTGTCTGAACGAACAGTCTACTGTTTCTTAGCAGCCTGTAATTTTACCTACCTGTAACATCCGTCCACTTTATGCGTGATGACGGTGTATTTTTGCAGTGTGGAAGCAATTAAGAGCAATGGCAGACAGAGCTGCACTATTTTGGTGCCCACGAAAGCTGGCATAATGTACAGTTGCAGTAGATCGTAGGCGATTTGGATGCGAAAATTGTTGGCCAGTCCTTCATTAGTGAAGAGCAGCAAGTAGGTGAAACAAAGCAGAAAATCAAAGACAGCCAGAAAACCCAGCAACGGCTCCTTGTTGGCTCGTTTGAAGAAACTAGCTACCAGCACTAGATTCATGCCTATCGCTGCACAGGAGAGAACAGTGCCCAGGGACAGAAGTACAGTACCAATAACAGTCAAATTCTTGGGATAAGCGCAGCTAACATTCATTTCTGCACAGAGCTTTCAAATTGACTGCTGGCTGTGTGAGCCTGTCTGCCTCAAGCTCAATGGGCCCAATTAAACGTTATGAACAAGGACTCTGCAGGGTTAATAATTAGGTCAATTTGCCTGAGCAGACTGACGCAGGCAAGGAAAATGATCTGGTTGTCCAACACCAAATCAAGGACTCAATCAAGATCAATATATTATAATGAGTCTGATGCCGTTTTGCACGAAAAAACGGTTATGGAGTGCAGTGAAAACTCAGTCAGTGGGTTTATCAGAACGCAACACACCCACACCACAAGCTGTTGCTACATATTTCCTCCAAGATTTGTAAGAAAGAATACAAACCAAAGAGGAATTACGTTAATTCGACAAGATCGGTTGTAGAACGGATGATTGGTCACGCTGTCACAGATGCCTTCTTCGGTGCAAATTCCGCGAGTAAAATTGCAGGCCGAGCCGAACGGCCGAATCAAGTATTGGTTGTTTGAGTTGTTGCGCATTGATTTACAAGTTTTGTTGCTGGGTGCTGCTCCGCTCTGTAGACAGCAAATATGACATTCCTCGGCGCCTCCTGCCTCACAGATACACTCTTCTTCTTCTGTTTCACAAATGTGGTCACACACGCCTTTGCGACAGAGGTGCTTTGGTCCACATTGTAGGCGATCATTTTCTGGAGTGAGAATCAGTCATAAGAAGCACATCAATTTTTAATCGAAATAAGCGATCCAAAAGTTCAGATTTTCGGCCTCGCATGAAAACCAAATTGTACAATAAGTTTAGCTCATACCTACCGGCTTTGCTGCAGAATGTTGCAACTTTTTCGCAGACACCTCTGTTATTGCAGGTGCCAGCTGTTGCGTTGCATGGCGTTCCTACTGTTTGGAGAAGGTAGGACTTCTGCCCATCGTAAACTGAACTGCATTGGTTGTTCTGGCTTGTGCAGCAAACGTGACACTCATCCTTAGAGCTGGGACTGCACCTGAGGTGCTTAATTTGAACATTGCAGTGTACATTGACGTTTCATCTACTTACCTGCATTCCAGCTCAGCACGTGTGCATACATGCGTGCACAGGAAAGCCTTACAAACATGCCTCGGGCCGCATTTGTTGCCCTCATTTTCTGCATAGTCACACAAATGCATACTGGGATGACTCCGCCGACGTCTACAAATGCCATTCTGGTTGCAGAATCCGAAGGTAAAGTTGCAGGAAGTGCCTGCTGGCCAGATCAGGTCTGGACTCTTGGAGTCAAAGACTGACCGGCACACTCCATCTCTCAGACAGCAGGCATGACATTCGGCCATGCTTCCTGCTGGGCAGCGGCAGGTGTTGTGCTCAGAACCACACACATGGCTGCACTGTCCAGAAGTGCAACGTCTGGCATGGCCGCACCACTGATTCTCTGACTCCTCCTGCTCACAGGCGCCTGTAGAGGGATGTCTGTTGCCCAGTGGTATGCACTGACCAATGGTGTTGCACACTCCAAATGTGTAATTGCAAGCAGTGCCTGGCGCCTTGTACAACTTGACCTGGTTGACGACGCTCAGACACTGCTCCTTCTCTTTGTTGTAGCAACAAACGTGACACTCAGTATTGCTGTCTGGTCTGCAGATGCAACTCAAATTCTCATTTTCGCAGACGTGAGTGCATTTCTGAGCTGTGCAGAACTTTTGAAGACCACACTTTTTGCCGTCGTTCTTCTCGTTTTGACAGAAGCTTGTCAGAGGATGTGTTGGACCAAGTGCTTCACAGGTGCCAGTTGAAGAGCAAATTCCGTAGGAATAATTGCAAGGTGTACCTAAACAGTGCAACCCAATTCTCTAGAAACAGAAAGTTCAGACACACCAACTGGTTCAGTCCACTCAGGTTTTTCGACATTTCTGTTAACTGACTTGCAGACACCAGCCACCAAGCAACACCTGTGACATTCAGTTTTCATGCCGGGACTGCATCTGCAAGTCAACCGTTCATCTCCACAAAGATGTTTGCACTCTCCATCTGCACAGACTTGCATAACCCCACACGGTTTTCCTTGATTATCAGGCTCTACACATTTGTGCACAGCTGGATGCATTCTACCTAACCATTTGCAATGCCCGTTTTCGTCGCAAGCGCCAAAGGTGAAGTTGCAGCCAGTTCCAATTGGTCTCAAGGCTATCGGTCCGAAAGAGTTGGTGTTGGCGGTGGAGCATCCCTTCTCACTACTCACACAACACACATGGCATTCATGCTTGGATATTGGGCTGCACAAGCAGACATTGTCTTCAGTCTCACAGACATGCTGACACTTTGCTCGAGAGCAGCGTTTGGCCAAGCCGCATGGCTTTCCATCGTTAGTGGAGTCTTGACAGAAGTCATAGGTTGGATGCTGCCTGCCAATGGGTTCGCAATCTCCAGTTCTTTTGCATGAGCCAAAGGTGTAGTTGCATGGAGTTCCAGACTGACGAGTCAGTGGCAAGCTGCTGAGGACTGCATTCACTGAACTGCACTCTCCAGTAACATCGATGCAGCAGATGTGACACTCGTGCTTGGAGCCAGCAGCACACAGACAGCTTCGGTCGGCTGAGCCACAAACATGGACACATCGACCACCCTGGCACTTCTTACCTGTGCCACACATCTTTCCTTCATTGCGACTGCCTTGACAAAAGTGGAAGGCTGGATGTTTTTTGCCCACCAGTTGACAGCTGCCTCTGGAGTCGCAAGTGCCAAATGTGTAGTTGCAAGGAGTGCCGACTGGGCGGGTGAGAGGAGCGGAGAACGGATTCTGATTGGCCGGTTGGCAGTGGCCATTCATCAAACAGCACAGATGACACTCTTGAATGGAGCCTGCCTCACAGATGCATTCATTTATGCCATTGTTGCCGCAGACATGTTCACATCTGAAAATTAGTTGTGTCAAGATTGAAAAATAGAAATCAGTCCACCTTTGCTTTCTGCAGACATGCTGAGGAGCACATCTAACGCCAGTTTCAGCATTGATGCAGGATTTAGCGGCAGTGACTTGGTAGTAGGTTGTCGGAGGGGTTGGCGGCTCTATTTGATAATTATTTCTGGAGGGTAGGTAGTAATTACTATCAGCGTAGGTCTTCAGCCACCATTGGAATGGAAGACAAGAACTGTTGGTCCAACTCCGACAGCAATGGGGATATTTGTTGTACAAGCCGTCACAGGGACACACGTACAGATAAAGATGCTTTATTGTGCACTGCGGATGCACACATGCACCACCTTTGCACACCCATGGCTCTTCTATGTAGGTTCCTAGAAAGCGCAAAACTCTCAGTTTTCCTGCCACGCATTTTCCCACTTGCCGTACCCTGCTTATAGGTGAGATCACAGATCTTTCCATCTTCGTCAGCCATACAAATGGGACCGTATCCTGCAGCGGTCTTCAGACAGCCATCAGCTTTGCTCTGTCGGTACCAGGCTCTCTGCTTGTGGTCGTGCAAGCCAAAACTGATCGATGGCACACAGAGCGTGCCGTTCAGACAACATACACTGCATTGCGTGCCCAGATTGCAGTCGCAGGGCACCAGGTTGACGCGTTTGCACACGCTCTCACAGATCTTTGAGTCGCCACTGCACACTCTGCCCAGCGGTTCATTACAAACGGTGAAATCGTTCTTGTCGAAACAATAGGCTTTCTCTATCTCAGTAGCCAGTTCGGCCGACTCCGTGTACTTGAACTCGGTCGGTGAGCTAAAGCCGAGAAAAGCCAAGTAAGCTAAGCTAGCCCAGAGAGGCATTTCTGCGTTTTAGTCGAAAGGGCGTGCAGTTGAGGCAGTTAGCAAGCGACGTGTCGCACTTCCTGGCTTTTGTTAGCGCCACCGAAACTGTCAATAGATGGCGTGCCAAGACGCGCGACATATCTCGAATACTAAAGAATAATTAGGCTGAATTGATTTTCTACTTCTGTCTCCAATGCAGCAAACACAACCACTCTGCTTGCTATGCCTCATCTTCATCATCAACAGCAGGAGACAGTATCTGCCAACTTTTCGGTGGTCTTTGGATTATGCAGGTCAGAGGACAGGTTTTCTGCTTTTTTCCTAAGCTCGGTTTGTCTGGAACCGGTAAAATGCGAATTGATTGACGTAGGCGACCAAACAGTAAGAAAGTAAATTACAGTGCACTTTAGCATTTCCAGATGTAAGACTATATCCGTTTTTTCTAGATTCATAACGATTAGCGTTTGTGCACTGTTGGCTGTTTCGACGATTTGTCTTTCGGTCATTGCAACAATGGGTTATTTTCACGGCAGGTACTATGGGTTTCCTGTTACTGTTTTTATGTCTAATTATGGAGGTGCTTAGAGTTGCTTACATTTCTACAGATATACCATTTTCGTTGGTCTATTGGCAGCACCTCTTTTGTGTGTGGCGTCGAGTTACGTGCTGCAACGGACGGTTCACTGCTGCGTACAGAGTCGGCAAACACCCAGACCAGCTCCAGTTATTCTCTCTCAGTTGGCCGTGTCACCGTGGCCTACCGGTTCGCTGTATCCGCTGGTTTCCCCTGATCGTGCTGTACAGACTCCTATTAGACTTTGACTTTAGATACTTTTGATTGAATTTGTTTCGTGAATAAAACAAGCGTGCAAATTCTGCCTGTATATATTCACTTCTGATGAATGAATAACAGAATGAGAAAACCGACCACCGGAGTTTTCCACCTATAAGACCGGGACTTATAACCGGATAATCCCTAAATTTTGGGTCATATTTTTGCACCAGTTAGGACCCAGAAAAATGTAGTTGGTAGGTGGTAGTTGTAGGTCTGGTCTTGTAAGTGGAAAATCTATATTTTACAACTAAAACTCGATGTTCTGCATGAAAAGTATGAAATACACTGGTTTTGATCTTTGCAACAACTGACTGTACGTTTAAGTCTGAATAGCTCAGTTTTAAACAAGTTTTGAAAACTTAGGCAATTTGGAAGCTTATATGCTTACAGCAGCTATCTAAACCTATAAAATCAAGAATTTTACCAGGATTACGCAGGTTTTAGAACGATTCTTGAAACTGAGTTCAAAAACTTCATATTTATCAGTTATCTTGTAAAATAATATACACGAAAACACACTATTTTGAGCTTAGACCCGGGTCTTACAACTTAAGCGGAAATCTCTGGTAGGCTTCAAATCAATTTGACTCTGCTGGCATGCCGCTCCCAGAAGTGCCAATTAAAGCTCTAATAATGTGGATTACGTCTGTGCACTTTTACTGAAAAAATGGGCAACTAATTTTAGTTGACACAAGGTGAGAAAGAGCCACGCCGGCCGGACTTAGACAGAGTTAATACCGCAGGGTAAGTAGTAGAGAAAAACACTGGCAGGCGTTGATTGATTTGCTGGAGAGGAGAGTTTATAATGAGGGTTTTCCGGTAGCAGGTTAACTAAACTGTCTGGGCCTTAGGGAGGCCTTCGAGCTGGGAGGTCTTCAACTCTCAGGTTTATTCACTACCGAGCAAGAAGTTGAGTTCGAATTCATCTTTGGAGCGAACAAATTTTCTGTCTTCAGAGGTCTGTGAATGCGTTCGCCTATTTCACCGAACACGTGGCCAACGCTGAGCCCATAGTTAAGGTGCTGGCGAGCACCTGGCCAATCAGCACCCGAACACCCCGAACTCCAGACGAACACAACACGAACACAACATGAACACAAAAAATGGGTGGGGCGAACACCCTCTGAACACCACCCTGAAGACCCCGAAACACCTCCCCGAACACCGCCAAACACCTCCCTGAACACTTTAGGAACACTAGGGACATTTTACGATCACTTTAGGGTAGAGATGTGCACGGGCACCTTTTTTCCGGCCCGGCCCAGCCCGCCGGGCCGATCAGGTGAGGCATGCCCGGCCCGCCATGCCCGACGGGCATCAAAATCGGGCCCGGCCCGGCCCGCCAAAAATCCGGCCCGGCCCTGTCCGGCCCGTTAGGCTTGCTTTGTGTTACTAAATTTTTGAAAATTTGGCATGAGTTTTCAGATTAAAAGCTAAATTTCATGTTAAGCTTTGAAATTGGCATTTTAAAACAGCAAATTTCAAATTTATGCTTGCTTTTAATTAGAGTGCGAACTGGTATTGGGTTTGTTTTCCAGGAATTGCATATTGGGGTTTTTTGTCATTGATAATGATACACAATGTACTAATACCATACAATGTACATTACATATCCAGGGCAGTCAGTGGCGTATCCAGGGGGGTGTAGGGTGTGTACACCCCTCCTTTGCGGTGGAGGTAGGAAGAAAAAGTCTGTCAAAAAATATAAGAAACTAATGATTTATGTACTAAAACTGTCTATTTTGTGCTCAGAATGCCTTCTAAATGCGTTTTTGAAGGCCGAATTTTCAAAATTTTCTCGCCCTGGTCGGGCAGAAGCCCAACCAGGCCATCATAAACTACTAAAAGTTGTAATTTCTGTTAATTTTAAGCTCGAAATGTGTTTTAAACGCGTTTTTGAAGGCTAATTTTGCTAAATTTTCTTACCCAGGCACTTTCAAAATTTTACACCCCCCCCCCTTTCCAAAATCCTGGATACGCCACTGAGTGCAGTGGGGGGTGGTTGACACCCTTTTTAAAGCCAGACACAGAAGCTCAACCCTATAAATCAAAGTGTGCACATGAATCTAAGACTGAGCTCCAAATTGAGGCTTAAAATTAAGTTGGTCGGCAGGTGGGGTATAGGCTTGTGTACGAACGGCACCAAGGCTCAAATTACTGTTAAGGTAATTCTGCATACGGTAGAACGGCGCGTATTTTGAATTCATTTGGAGCAATGCTAAGCTAATCAAGGTGTTCTTTTTTGTGTTCTGCTGTTCTTTATACATGCCCGACGGGCATCAAAATTTGGCCCGGCCCGGCCCGGGGGGCCTGAAAATGGTGCCCGGCCGGCCCGGCCCGTCCAAAATCGTTGACGGGCATGCCCGACCCGTGCACATCTCTACTTTAGGGACGCTTTAAAAACGCGTTAGCGACAGTTTAGGGGATTCAGGTGCCTTACGCCGACTTTATTGCTGCGAAGAGGTGCCATACGCCGACTAGGTGCTAAACGCCGACTGGGGTGGTGCTTTACGACGACTGGCTTGGTGCGAAACGCCGACTACACCTAAGGTGCCTTACGCCGACTGAGCAGGTGCCTTACGCCGACTCAACAGTTGCGATACGCCGACTGGACTCCTAACTAACTCTTATAACCTAATATCTGGCTGCCAATGTGTTTGTGCTTATAGTACAGTACTATCTACCTACAATTCACATATGTAGTGCTATATGCCGCTGCAAACGTAAATACCGGCCAAAAATATTTGCATATCTGGTGACAGCAGATCACAGTCGCGAGCAACTGGGAACCTAACTTTAAACAGGCCAGGTAGCAGACAAAAGTTTGATTGTGAGTGAGCAATGGGGGAAAGATTTTTTGGGCAGGTTCGATATGGAACGAGCAAGAAAGATGCGGCCTGTATAAGAACGGACAGCCAGCTACATCCAGAGCTCGTCTACCGCTGGCAGCGAAGGAGCCGCAAACGAGATGGAACTGAATACTGGATCTGTAGCAATTGTCGTCAATCACGGTCAGAGAAGTGATTCTCACAGATCCAGATCAACCAACCAATCCCCACTTCTGTCAGGGTGAGACAAAAAAGGTAGTATACGAAGCACTGGAGCTTCGTCGCAGCATTCGAGCCAACGTTAAACGTGGCACAAGACGCCCTATGCCGAGCCTACCAAGATGCCTGCTCAAGTCAAACTATTTCAAATCGGCTACCCACGGAAACCGCTGAGGCACAAAATGGTATTTTTTCTAGTATGGCGGCAGCTAATAACACATGTTTCAGTTCCGCAACGAAGTTCGCAACGCAATGCAGCCGTACTCTGCGATTAAGCCTAATGCATTAAGCCTGTTCCCAGGCCAAGAGCCCTTCGCAAACCGTTCGGCTTCGCAAACCCTCTGTTGTATACTGTATGCTCTGGCATCCGTATTAACTGAATGTTGGCCTCTGTTGATAAAAGTCAGGTCGGCGTATCGCACCAGAAGAGTCGGCGTAAGGCACCTGGCCAGTCGGCGTAAAGCACCTACAGGTTGAGGCTCCTAGGTCGAGTCGGCGTAACGCACCAAGCCAGTCGTCGTAAAGCACCACCCAGTCGGCGTAAGGCACCCTTTTAATTGGTCGGCGTAACGCACCGGTCGGCGTATCGCACTAACACCGTTTAGGGACACTTTGGAGACACTATTTTTATGAAATGCTGTACGCAGTGCGGTTGTATTACTCTTTGATTGACCAACCGACTGAGACATAGAGAAGCCCACCAGCACCAACATTAGGAGCCTACGAACACTGCGATTCTATAATCAAGGCGCCTGAAGCGGCGAATCATGACGGATGTCATTCGAACACCATTTTAGTCATGAAAAATATACTCGCATCCCCATTTACGAGTGAGGGCATCCCCACCGCCGATGGCTGAAGATGGCTGACCAGTTTGGGTTAGCTTTAGGGTTGGTTGTTTTGTTAGCAGCCAATTTTTGCTGACTGCCACGATTCGACATTACCTGAAGCGCATCGACTTGCAGTGCTCTAGCTAGCAATTATTAGCCGACAACATGAATGTTGACATGTTGGGTTGTTAGTGTCGAGTCGGCCTCCATCGCTTCTCACGCATACTACAGGCTAAAAATTGTTTGACCTCGCCTAGACCTATTTCCTCAGAGAATTTTAATCTGTATTCTTAGTTTGTTGTCAATAATTTTCGATAAAATAATTTGTAGTCTGAGTTTGTAGTTGTCAAATTGAGGTTAATTTTATGTTCTGAGATTCGTGTCATTTCATTTCGGAAGGCCATCATAAGGGCTACGGAAGACTGACAGTTAAATGATTCTGCTGGAATAAACAAGAATAATAATCATGCCGAATATAATTTATTTCTGGCCACAACACTAATTTATGCTTTGAAAGTTTCGGCAGCTGCCTCTGCCTTGAAGACCTACCGTGGTCATGACTCATGACTCCATGGTAACGACGGTAATTATTGCAGTCCTTCAAACCGATTAACTTGACTTGGTCGATAACAAGTAGTAAGCCTGAAGAAACTGAATTATACTGAAGGTATGACTTGTAACAGCTCTTCTAACGAGTTTGTCGAACTGCATTTATTAAATCTTTCACTGGGCATTTTGCTGCCATTGGTTCTGAGTCTTGTTGCCTTGCCTGCCAACTGTACTTACATCTTTCTTCTAATACGTCGATGGAAGAAACGGACCCTCAAAGGCAAGGCCCACTATTTCTTTGTGCATCGGTCTGCTGGTGACGTGCTGGGTTCTACTGGCTGCTTATTGCTTGTTTGCATTTCCTGCCTTCAACCGGTTATCGATCAAAATCGATTGACTGATCTTGTGGCGCTGTCGTTTGTAAAGACGGCACTGAAACTCTGTTATCTCAGCTACTTCGTTATGGCCGGAATGCAATGTTTCGCTATCCTTAGACCATTTGCTTATCGGTATGCTTTTCTAATAGATTTTATGAGACTGTAAAATCGCAAACGACAGTCAATACTTTTCAGTCAAATCTCAAAAAGCGCTTGCTTAAAAATGGTACTGGTCTCAAGTCTGTTTGGATTAACGTGGTCTAGTGTGACGCGTTTGATTTCATTCAAAATAATCCCTTGTCCACACTTCTGCCAGTTAGGAGCCGCCACCACAACGTTGGCCTTCATGATTACCGTTTTCTCATTTACTTTCATCAGTTTTGTCTTCATTGCTTGCAAGACCGTTTCCGGCCGAGTTGCCAGCTCCCAAGCTGTGCTTGGCTTGGCACTTTGGAACGAAATCTGGAGGATGTTCTTGACTGTAGGCGTTTTCTTGACTGTTGCTATCCTTGCTATAATTTCTGGTGTGTTGGCGCTGTTGAAACACGCGCATATCGGCTGCAAATTCATGTTTGAGAGCGGATTTCGATTGGAAACTGAAAATATGGCCAATTTTTGGATTCTTTTGGTACCGCGGGTTTTGTACCCGGCAAGAATGGCTATTGACCCGCTTCTGACCTTGATGCTGGAAAGGAGACCTCCTCAGAGATCTAACACCTATGCCATGTCGCCGCCACTGGCAAAGTCTGATCGCAAAGGGTCGATTGGCTTGACGACGCTGCGCCATGCAAGCGATTCAACACCCGATGCTCGTTTATTCAGACAACGGCTGTTAACAGCACCACAGCTTTCTTCTAGGTTTCTGTAGAGATGAAACCCTATATTTCCCTTGCAGTCTTATGTTTTCATGGTTGCTATTGTTTTCTACTCGGATTTATTGAGTTTTAGTACTCAACTCAACAATGCATAGTTCAGCCAACCGCGTTTCTAATTTTCGACGAATTCCTTTCCTAGTTTTCTTCCTCCTACATCTAACATAAAGGAGGTGTTCATACCCACCATACCCCTGGTTAAATTATGGTGGCTGTTTTGAGGGTAGCAGCAGTTGAGACGGGGTTAATGGGATTTGATTGTAAGTCTAAAAACTCCAATTTTTAGATCAAATCAAGGTTTTTAACATATTTTTTGTTAAAATATAGGATAAAAACAAGCAATTTTCTACTCATTTACAAATAGGTAATTTATCATATTTTTCTTCAAAATTCATCCGAAAAAATTCCTGAGCGTCGGCCTGAGGGCTAGAAGGCCTCCTGAGCTGGAGGGGCCTTTGCCATGTCTGATTACAATACGTATAAGCTACCTTCGATCAACTACTTTTTTCACCACCACCACCCACACGCCCTCCGATTTTTCTGGGACGCAAATTTTTGGTCAATCGTTTTGTTTGCTTTATTTTTATTTGATATAACTCGATAAAATTGGCTAAAAAATTGCGATTTTTAGCTGCCGCCGACATAAGATTTTTTAGCGATTTTTAGTATTCTACTGATCCCGCCCTCAGAAGTTTGGTTCACTCACCCTGGCCCCGGCTCTAGACCCCATAATCCCTCCCCTTGGGTGGATGACCCAAGTACGTGTAGCATGTATGCATGTATTCAGAAGCAAAATTCAGTATAAGCGCACGTAAAGGCAGTTCAAAGCATTCAGAGAAATTACAGTAGTCACGGCCGGCACGTTACGGCTTACGACGGGACAACCAGTTCCTATACGCAGTTGCCTTGGCTGAAGGCTCAAAATTTCCTTACAAAATTCAATTATTTGCTGAATTACGGATTTTTATGTAAAATTAAAATGCAAGCAAAAAATTCGAATATTTCATTCAAAAGTCATTTTTCCTAAAAAACTAACTTTATTAAAAAATGGGCCCAAACGGCTTTCAAGGAAGTTTTTTGTCAAAAAATCAAAATTTTAACGAAAATTTGGAGCCCAGTGCATAGTTGCCTCAAAGATTGAAGTGTAGCTGTGTAGAGTTCGCAAAATTGATTTCTGTAGCTTAATAACGCTTCATGAGGCTTCCTAGCAGCTTCTTGATGCGTTTAAGGAGATAGAAAGTAAAAACCTGTCAAAAATAAGAGAAACGAACAAATTCTTTAGTAGCGGTGTCTAAATAGAGCCCTGTGCATGGTGAATCTTTTCACGGCCCGGCTGGAATATCAAATTTACCTACAAAAGAAACATTTCTTGATCAATTTTGCAATAAAATTGGTATGGAGTGAGTCCAGTTTTCTCGGTCAAATTCCACACATTTTTGTGTCTACAGTTCTGAACTTCGTATCGTGATCAAATTTAGCAACTATTTCGACCAACAACAATTATCCGATCCGATCCGATGTGCGGGGGGGCCTTTACAGCCCTACGCTCAGACCTTGCGATCCATTGCGCAACCCCCGTGGTTCGCCATCTCGGACGTTTCCTTTCTATCACTGCCAGCCACTCTAGCCATGCTGTTGGGCGCCAGGTGCTAAGAGAGCGCCTGGCGCATTGACGTCATGGTGCTGACAGCGTCCACCGCCGCCCGGCCAACGAATCTAAACCGGTATAGGCCTTGTTGTGTCGTCTCAGCCAGCACTTGACGTCATTGATCTTTCTCCAATGTGGCATGCTATAGGAGCGGCTTCGGTGCAATGGCAGATCCAGTTGGTTCCCATTTTACCTACTCACTGTCACCAGCTTTCGGTGGCCTGGGTGGAGCTTTATGCCGATGACCAACTCTTTGCGGCAAGAAACTTGCCGCGCCGAGAGGATGAGCGCACGACGTCGCGCACAGTGACTAAACCACTACACCAACTGTGCCGGCCTCATTTTGACTTTTAGCAGTTTGTTTTCAAATTGTTGCAATTGTACGTCTGCCAATTTCGCATAAACCATAGCAGCAAACGCAGAATAAATATGCGAAAGGCACATATTCTTCTGCGGCCATTGCTGTTTCGCAGAACCATCTGCCAATGCAAACTGCAGATTTTTTCTGCCAAATAAGCGCAAATAATCTGACAAGTTTTGCAGATTTCTTATTATGGTGAAAACTGGCAGTAAAATCTGTGGAGATTCTGGCAGAGTTTCTGTGGAAATCAGCAGATCGTTTCTAAGAGAGTACAACACGTCAGAAATTCATAATCACTGCAAATTTTTCGCAATTGAAGAATCAGCTATACGGCGGGAATCTATCGGAAGCCCTGTTAATTTGAATTGTTTGTTTACGGTTTTCGACGCGAATTTATTGAGTAGATAGATACTGTAGTGTCATTTTACCGTCCGACTGGTATGCGTCATAGTTGCGTCAATTAGTATATCACTTTGGTAGGGTGGCTGATTTGTTTAACTTGAACGTAACCACAGGTTTAAAGCTCGATTGGAGCATGAACTAATGCTTAAATTAAATCCTCATTCTAAACCTGAGCCCAATACTACGCACAAGCGTAAATATATATCGGTAATTGCGATGTGGGGGGTACTGTCCGAGTACAAAACTTTCGGCAGCTTTTTCACCAAAGGCGGTAAGCAGGTACCGCGTTACGGTAGTTACTTGATTTTCAGGAAAAATTACAGGGCTTCCGATAGAATCCCGCCGTATAGGAACGTTGAAATTGGGCTGAAAAAAGCAGCTAAAGGATTTATGTTTTTGCCTTCTTGTGACGAATCAGAAAATACCGAGCTGATCTCTAAACGGTTGAGGTAACCGAAAGTGATAGGCCGAAGACTATTTTTAGTTCCGGAAATAACACCAATTGATGACGCTTATCTTCCCAAGAGACAACGTTTCAACACTTCTATGGAATCTCTTCAAAAACCATGTGTTTAACGTCTGCAAGTGCAACCAATTACGGTAGGCAATTGTTGCACTGCGTCAGCGATACGAGAACAGGCTCTAAAATGTCTTAGTTGGTCTAGTGACTTTAATGAAGTAAAACCTTTTGCCGACCGGCGTCGCAATCATGCAGCTGGCTAGCAACGGCGCTCAAACTCATTTAATCAGGTTGTATGCAGGTCCGACCGAATGGTCAACCTTTCAGTCGCTCAGAACCTTTCCCACTCCTCCACTCCGTGGCTGGTGTTTAGCGACGTTCTCTTGTTCGTTTTCCTGCCTCTAGGGGCGCTGCTCAACCTACTTCTCTTCTATCTAATTGTCTGCAACCGAGCTAACATCGTTTCGTTTGGCTCTAAGGTCTGCCTGCTTAATTGGACGCTCTTGAACACGTTAATTAGTACGTTTGCCATTTTTATCTCTCATTTGTCCCAACAGTGCAATGCCATTCAGTTGTGGTACCATTTCTTCGTGCATCCCATGCTTGCTCTGTCTATTTTGCAGCATTACAGTTTTATGACCTGCACTAACACTTTAGCCGCCTCTGCTGCAACCAAACTGCGCACTGGTCTTTTGCTACTCGTTTGTGACCTGTGTCCATTTTCGTTGGCACTAGCTGCTTTTCAGTTCGACATTACCAGTTTACTTTTGGTTTTCGCTCTGTCTCTGTCGCTTTGCCTCGTAACTGTTAGCGTTGTTTTGCATCTAACAGTGACAAAGGCCTTCTCGGTAAGCCGACATCCTACCGTGCACAGTTTGGACCAGTTCTTGGCTGAAACGCGAAACGTTACTCGAACTGTCACTGTCACTGTTCTACTGACGATTGCCGCTCAAGTGGCTATTGTCGGTCTGTATCGGGTGGTTGGACTGAAGGCGTTGAAAGTCAGCTACTCACTGACGTTTGCCGAAGCTGTGGTTTTGCTCTTCTCGCTCAACACTATTAGAGGAGCTATATTTGTGGAGCCGGCAAATTCTGTGGAGACAGTGAAAGAAATTTCCGCCGAACAGCCCGTTGTCTTAGCTGCGCCACCTAATCGGTAAGAGGCACTACTCCTCCTCCTCCTCGTCTCCAGACGTGCTAGCTAACCAATCGATTTTAATTTAACTTTTGCTTTTGCTTCGATTTCTTCAAATTAACCTCAGCAAAACCATTGCATTGTTGAAGAGAAACAGTTCGCTGCATCGGTTTCAGCCACAATTCACCAAGACCAATTCCCAGTCTGCACTACCAAACCAATGAGATCTCCAAAGTTGTCAGTACTACTGAGACAACCATCAGCAGCGGAACCCCGGTTGGAAGGGCTCTGCCAAAACTGGCGCGGACCCAATCAGTGATCTTGGTCACGCCCCCAACACCCACTGTCAAAGGCAAGCCTCTGCCTGTTAGCAATCGGCGAGCTAGTGTCTCGCACCGGCTGGTAGATTTCGAGCAACAATGTACCGAAGACCTTGATGGGGAAGAATTTAATTACTCAGCGCGAAGACGTACCTTAACACAGGTATGGCGTTTAGTACCACGCCCACCCTATTGTGGGTGGAATACAATGTATATGTGTAAAATACATATTATGTATTATTTTTGGAATACATATATGTATATGTATCTGAGATCACTATGTATTTAAAATACATATTTGAAAATACATATTATATTTCTGATGAAATACTTTATTTTGAAGTCTCAGCCTGCCATCCATAACATGAAATTACATTTTCTTAGGCACGCCAGTGTCTAAATTTGCTCCAGTGGTAGAAAAACCAGAAAACCACAGAGTTGGTGTTTTAGCTGAATAATATCATCACCGTTGAAAAGTTGCGGAGCGACCAAAACGGGTTCTATGAGGGAACGTTTAGATTTTCAAATTCAATGGATAAAATGGCAGGAAAAAATGCTATTTTCTGCTGATAGTAGACCTAACCGAAATTATCGATTATTGCGGTTTCAAAATCAAAAACAAAGTTCATTCCACAGGTTTCTCTTACGTTACACATACCGGTGCACACAATGGCTGATTGTATGGTGGTGGCGGTGCACACAATGGTATGTGGAAGATTTTTAATCGAAGTTAAACAGCTAATTTGACTAAAGTACTGAATCATTTTCATGCCAATCAGGTCCGAACGTAGATCCTTTCTCATTTCAGTCACCAACAGCTGTTTTAGCAGCAGTTTTCAACGTATACTGTATGTATTCGAAATTTCAATATTTTGCCAACAAACAGTAACCCAACCTAGTACATACACAGGACGACACTTTGTAGAGTCAGCATCAATGAGCCGCGTCACATCTTCCAGGCGTTTATGATGCAGGCGGAATGTGTCCCTCGTGCTGTTGCATGCGTATATACGGATTATGCATATCATTACGCAAAGTACGCAGTGCATTTCAGATCGCGTATGCGCCTACGTGTAAGCAAACGCATTTGAATTTCACTATGCAATATTTGTTTGAATTTTGGTTTAAATTTCATTAACACAGTCGCGCGCAGCTAACCATTAAACGTTGCACACTTAGCGTAGGACACCCTGTAGATTTTCTTAGAGCATGGCTACTTTGAAGCGGACCAAACTTGTTCAAGCCAAGACATAATTCGCATTTCATGCTCATACATGCAACAGATCCGCGCCGATCTGGGCTGGGGAGCGGGTAGGGGCTGCATGCGTCCATACATGCAGCTGGGTTTTCGGCAGGTGGGGTTCAGGTCCCAAATAGGGTTTCAGCACTATGCCCAAAGCGGGTTTACAGGGGCCTTTTTTGGTGAACAAAAGTGGGTTTCAGCGACTTATTGGGTTCAAAACAGGGTTTTGAGGACAGTTTTGAGGACTAAAAATCAGGTAAAAAGCTTTGTTTTACAAGACTGACAAAAGCTTAAGCTTAAAATCAAGGCTTAAAATTGAGATGGTTGGGTGGGTCGGGTGGGGCAATGGGCCTCCTCCGTACAGACCAGTATGCGGCAATATGCCGATACTGTTCCTGGAACACTAGGTCGGGTATGCCCTATTTTGCAATATGATGTGGTTGCATGTTTTCCATTCTGTTTCAGCTCGTTAATTTATACAACACAATAGTAGGCAGTACACGATGCGGATACAGGTGATGTTTAGCCCGCAAATGTATGCACTTCACTCCACTGCACTTCTCAAACAAACTTACTCAACAACAGTTCCATTCGCTTTCGGATGCTCAGACTTCACTACACTACAACTCTTGACGCCACAGTTTCTCATCTCGAACCTCTCCTACAACCGGCCGAGAGTCCCCCATCCAAGTTGCTCTCACCTTACTTCAACAGCCACCCAATCCAGATGTGGTCAAGCTCACCAATCCAGATGTGGTCAAGCTTCAAGTCTCAACTGGCCGTCTTCCTTCCACGTTCGTTAACCTCCTCCCCTATCAAATCAAGAAGCACATGATTCACCACCTCGAACTTGAACTTGAACTTTATTTTTGTCGCCCAAGCACGAACATGTTAGTAACGAAATCACGCAGAAAGAGCGTTAGTGGGCAACAGGATGCACAATGTCTATCTAAGAAGAACGGTGCACCCTTTACTGAAACAAGAGGAAGCCAGAAAGATCAATTTTTTTAAGTTTCTCTGTAAAAATCGTCAAATTTCTAGATTCTATTATATCATTGGGTAAAGAATTCCAAATTCGTATCACCCTTATCGAAAAAAAGTGCTTTCGGCAATCTAAATTTTTCCCAAAGAAGGAAGAGAGAGTTTCTGAGAATGGACTCGTGTAGTAAAAAGAAGAGGTCTTTGGAAAAAGTCATCAAAAGACAAATCAATCAAGTCATGGACTATTCTGTAAACTAATTGTAAATCAATTATGAGCCTGCGGTACTCAAGTCTTTCGAGAGTTAGCGCCTTAAGACGTTCTGAATAAGCGCCTTGCAAATGTGCAAAGCCTGGGAGCCGCAGTGTAAAAATCCGTTGCACACCCTCAACCACTAATATGTCTTTCTTTTTGTATGGGTTCCATACAGGAGTAGCATATTCTAACTTTGGCCTAACATAGGTCTTAAAAAGCTCAGTAAGAAACTTGGGGTTACGATAGGAAAAGGCTTTATGAATCAAGTGAGCTCGTTTAGACGCGTCGCTGGCGATTTTAACACAATGCTTAGAAAAAGAGAGATTTTGGTTGTGATCGAGCCCCTCCAATCTCGCCCAGCCTCATGACATCTACTCAGTTACTACAAAAGCTGTCAAGTACTACAACACCGAGCAAGCAATCAACAATACTCTCAATCATCATTCGTTAACCTCATCAGTTCCAAAGCCAGCCATGTCCAACAGTTCCCCTCCCAGATGTCACAGTTGCAACTAAATCGGCCGCTATGCCCATTATTGCTTTTCACAACCCGTCTCCCCTACCAAGTCTGCTCCTGGCAATGCTACTCCTGCATCTCCATTCTCCAGTTCACCAAGCCATTCGTCGCCTTGTGCAGATATGTTCGCCATCAGACGTGTAAAAGAGTGCGTTCCCAGAGAAACCCTGATCAGAATAATCGAAAGCACAGTCTTGTCAAAGATGTACTACTGCCCTGCAGTGACTCAAGCAGCACCCCAATCCTACATCGACCAGACTCTACTCCAAGCTCTCAATTTGGCAGCGAAAATGGTGTTCGGCCTGCGCAAGTACGACCATGCCTCTGAGTGCAAACGGCAACTCTGCTGGTTGGAACCCCATCTGGAACTGAAGCGAAAGACTCAGCTGTTAGCCTACAAGCTGTATCTGGAGCGCGATCCAGTGGGAGCAGTCGAGATCACTGCCCACAGAAGAACTACTCGTCTAAACACAGTCCCAAAGCTGGTAGTGCCTGGCTATCGCACAGACGCTGCGCGGCGCGCGTTCAGCTACAGAGCGCCGACTCTGTTAAATGAGGCCTGTCAAATCCTCTCTGTTGGTTTAACCGCTCCAGTCAGTTATTTGAAGTTTAAATCGTTGCTCTCTACATAGTTATTATGGCGACATTTAGTCTTTTTGTATTGTAAGCAATTCTTATTCATGCACCTTTAGTAATCATTGCACTTGCGTTCTCTCTATCGTTCGTCATGTTTTATTCGTACTGTACGTTTGATCCATGTGATTAGCCAGAAATGGCTACATCGTTCGAAGAGATAAAGTCTAAAGTCTAAAGTCTAAAGTCATTTCAGCCGACCCCCCTTCCCCCCCTCTGGAACGACGTTGTTTATGGACGGCCCCTAAGCGCACCTCAATGGGCTTGTTCTTGCAGAACAACAGCCCCTTCACTCCCTCCACCAATTCGGGCTGCCGTTTCACATAGATCAGCAAGTTGCAACCGGGGTTGAGGTTAGGCAGCAGCCAGAGGAGCTGCATGACGATTCGCGGGAAACTCAAAAACTCACCGGCAAAGGTGTTTGTTTTTAAGTTCCACTGCCCATTCGGACAGCTCAGGACACCCCGCGCTCTTTATTACCTAGTCTTACTTTACCATTTCGGATCTTTACCAAACGGCAAAATTAAGCAATCTTTATCAACAGACGTTAGGCCTTTAAATGATTTAGCTGTCTAGCACGACCGGTTATGTCTCAAAAGGGGCACGACGCACCTGGAGGGAGAAGGTTTGCAAGAAACGACGTCGCTTTTTTCGAATTTAGGGGACTTTGATTGTGCTATTTTCAGTTTATGGACATGGCAAAGGTTACATACAGAAAAGCTATCCAGATTGGCTAGGGATTTATTAAATTGATTATGTAGTATGGCACCAAGAAAACATAACAGTATTGTATTGCATTTTTGTCTGGGGTATTCGCAGAAATACAGGTACCAGATCAGATGTCCATCCATGGTGCTGGTGTTGATCTAGTCGACTCAGAGTAAGGCTTTTATATAAATCCATTTTCACACATTCTCCCTATTTGTCTTTGCGTGTACTCCATGCCTTACTCAGGATTTTGCAATAAATAGTAGAAAACTTTGAGCAGACGAGAAAACTTTGAAAAAGTTGCCTTTAAAGGCATTCGATATTAGCAGAAATTATCATTTTCTGCAGCCTGAAGAGGCCCGCCTGGTTGGGTCGTTGACCAACCAGAGCGAGAAAATTTGGTTAATTCCAACGCATTCAGCTATTTGTGGCTGAATTAACCTTCCAACACGCATTTCAATGAACTCATTGGGTCTAAAACTAACTACTATTTACTGCAATTTATTGTACCTGATACCTGTACCTGTTTCAGTTGAAAAATCCCCAAAATCAGGTACGTAGGTACAGTTCAAAAGAACAGGTATCAGACGGGTATTGCAAATATAACTGATAATCAGGTTCAGGTACAGGTATACCTGTTCCACAGTATTACTAAATGGGATTAGGGCAATTAACGTTGCTTCAGAATTTCATTACTGTTACAAATCTAAATTTGAGTAAAACAAAGCATAAAGGTTAGGTGTGTGTTGCAGTACAAGACGTTTCATAAGCTCACTGTGTTGTGTTACTGCAGTAATATTAAATGGAGCCACTTTCAAATAGCTACCTACTTTCTATTATAAATAAGACGCAATCAGTAGTTTCGGATTTCTAGAGCAATTGCATAACATAATAATAATAATCTGTAAAACGATTACTATAAATAGATAAGCGACCAGGCCTTTATACCAGAAGAGCGACACAGAAGCGGCTGACAGCGGTGTGGCACTAAACATGGACGGTCGGCGTGCAAAAGGCCTAAGCCAAACAGACCGCTAATAAACACAAAAGCGTCTAAATGTCAAACGCTTTCGCAAAAACATAAAACACGGCTGTGTTCCACATAACCAGCGACAGATGTGACTAGGCCAAATCAGCTTTCAGCCCTACACCAGCTGCCCGCTCGATTACACAGATTCTAATCAAAGCTAGGCCACTCTGTTTTCAAACGCCTAAACGATTAGCTCCGTCATAGCCGGTTGAAAACAGCACAACTACATAAGTATTACAGTCATGTCTCGTTAATCCGGACCTCGTTAATCCGGATATTCGCCTTCCGGACAAGATTAGGCCAGGTCCCAATTTTCCTCCATGTTATATGACTCGTTAATCCGGATCCGGATTCGTTAATCCGGACAGAAGATTTGGGGTCCCAACTTCGAAATTTGTATGGTCAAGTGATTCGTTAATCCGGATTTGGTTAATTTGGACAAAATTCATGCGCAATTTTCAATTCAGGTGTGAATTTTCAATTGAATAATGCTTTTCGTTGAGTCAGAATCTGATTATTTTTGCCTTTTTGGGAGCTATAATCCGCTGAAATAAGTTTTTGGGTTTAATTAGGAGGTACAACTGCAGAATCTGATATGCAACTAACAAAAACCTGTCATTTAGGCCTTTGACCCGAAAAACAGTGTTTTAGCTTTGATTCGTTAATCCGGAAATTCGCCAATCCGGACAAAATTGGCCGGTCCCAACTTGTCCGGATTAACGAGACATGACTGTAAACGATTAGTAAAATCAGCAAAAATAATTAGTTAAACGAAACTTAGTAAAATTAGTCACTTATACAGGTGTGTCAGGACAGTCTTGGATTTACGAGCTTCAGCCCAGCAGCGGTGCGCTAAATCAGCAGGCAAATAAGAAGTTTTCTAAATATCTAGTAAACACTTTCTAGTCAGAAGACCTGGGACTAAGCTCAGAATGGTGTGTATTTTCTTGTACATTTTTTTCAAGATAACTAATGAATATGGAGTTTTTGAACTCAGGTCGTTCAAGATTCGTTCCAAAACCAGTGTGGTGCACATTTTATCTAGGTAACTAAGTATACCTAGTATTACGTAGTTATTAATCAGGAAAAGTACCTAGATTTATTTTACCTAGTTGCTGGTTACTCTATTTTACCTAGTTTTACTTTACCTAGTTTTAAATCCACATAACTAGGTACTTCTAGGTAAAACAAGTTTACCTAGTTTGACATTTTCAGTTTTACATGGTTTTTCAGTCAGCAAACCTTCAAATTTCCGGCTTTCCCACAATTGCAGTGGCCCAGAGAATGAATTTCTGACTTATTTGATCAATTAAATACAAATATTTACTTGAAATGTGTCAAATTTTGTAAATTTTTATTCCACTAACTTCATCATTGTTCTATTGAATCAAAAATAATATTTTGACTTGATTTCGAGCGTTTTAGGTTTACCTAGTTTTTCTGGGCTTTACCAATATTCTGGTGCTATAGTAGTTGCTAGTTCATGGCCGACCACTTGCAGGAATTCTCTCAACTGAAGTCGAGCCCCTTCGAAAACGCTGTACTCACTCAAACAGCCTTGAGTTTCGCTTAGTGCCTCTTCTTCAAGATTAGCATTTAGATTTTAAACATTGGTTACTGAAGATACCCGCGAGCTTTCTGGAAACTTAGCACACGCTTCCCATTCCGAATTTGAGGCAAAATCCATTAAAAAACATAAAAAAGTGAAAAATAAACAGGAGAAAATGGCAGAATGCTGAACTCGCAAATCTAAACGTTTTACAGTGCCCGACTCAGTGGTTTCTGCGCAACCGGCGACCAACCAATCGATCGGCCATTGCGGGCTCTATGAGATCGAATGCTAAAAGATCCACTGAAAGTAAAGTTGGATGAAAATTCCCGTTTTTAATAACCTTTTGGAGCTTCATAAACTACCGTGTTCAAAAACTCACAATTTACAGGCCGGACAAGGTCGCGCTTGTATTGCTACTGCTGACATCAGAGTAAAAATCTGTCCCCATTCATTTGCACTAGCGCCGTTTACAGTGCCAGCGGGTAGTGTTTTTTAAATTAAATAACTTTTAAATTGCTTGCTCAGCTTTCAGATGAAAATAACTTTGCTATTAATTTGCTTGGTACCCAATTCTGAAATTTAATTTGATACAAATTTGTTATTTGATATGAATTAAATATAAATTTGCTAAAATCAACACTCAATTCCTGAGGAAACAGCTCAAAATCTGGGTGGTGTCAGTCCAAAATGAGTTGACATATATTATTTAGGTGGCGACAAATGGTCTACAAATTAGCATTTAATGAGTTGATATCTTTGCTATAAGCATGAACAAGGTCATCTTTGAACTCAACTTGTCGTTTTGTAGCCAAACTTTGGTTAATGAAGCTGCCGAACCAAGCAAATTTATATCAAATTCATATCAAATTTATATCAAATTTCTAAGCTAATTTTACGAAATTTAATATAATTTAAATTTGTTTGACAGTCATCGCGAGAAATTTAATTTGTTATTAAAATGCTATTTACTTGGTGATTTTGGCCAAAACAATTTAATTTTGTTATTTAATTTTAATTTGATCGGAAACACTACCAGCAGGACTATAAACAGCACAATACGGTAGTGTAAAAAATAGACATTCTAGTCAGAAAACGCGAATTTAGTAGGTTCCTTTGTAGGCTTTCTTTTGATTAAGTAGTGATTTTTTTTGCGATTTTTCGGCTAATTAGCATTCCTGGTCCTGGCCGGGCCCACCCAAAAATTTGAAAATCCAGGCCGTGGGTAGTGTTTCCGATCAAATTAAAATTAAATAACAAAATTAAATTGTTTTGGCCAAAATCACCAAGTAAATAGCAATTCGCGAGCTTTCTGGAAACTTAGCACACGCTTCACTTTCAATCTCAGCACACACAGAAGTTTGCTCCCAAGGCGACCAAGTATGTCTTTGTTGGATATGGCATTGATTCTCCTGGGTATCGACTCAGAGAAACAGAAGATAAAAATGCTCAGAGATGTTGTCTTTGCCGAAGATCACTTCACTATGCACTGTGAACGTGTATCAGAGGGAGATGATGTCATGGTTGGCACTTCTGCGGAAGAACATGAAATAGAACCACCTTCTCAAGTTCAACAAGAAGCGCTGCAGCCACTGCAGGAAGTTCCTAGAGAAGTGAAGACCAAATATACGCTGTACCCTAAAGCCGTTTTGAAAAAGCCAAAACGTAATTGATGATGGCTGTAGAACCTTGAGTGCTACACATATGGTTGACTCCATTGATGCTCTATGCTTTTCGTCAATCGACAAAATTATTTTGTGCCCTTACGGTCCAACTGCCATTCTTCAGGACCCAGACCCCAAAACTCTGGAAGAAGCACTTGGAAGGCCGGGTGCTGCTGAATGGAAGAAGGCTTGTGATCGAGAAGTACAGTCACTTATAAATATGATGACTTCTTGGAAACTGGTCGAATTGTCTTCTTGACGCAAAGCCATCGGCTCCAAATGGGTGCTCAGACGAAAATACAATGCGGACGGAACGCTAAACAAGTACAAGTCACATGTACCAAAGGATTTTCCCAAATTCCTAGCATTGATTATTTTGACACCTTTTTGCGAACACTTCGTTTCAACACTCTGCGATCAGTTCTTGCATTTGCTGTATTCAAGAATCTCCTTATTCAGCAGATGGGTGTTGAAACTGCGTTTCTGAATGGATATGTTGAAGATGGAATTGAAGTTTACATTGCTGAACTGCCTGGATACATCAAGGAAGGAGAAGAACATCTTGTGTGCAAATTGGTCAAGTCGATCTATGGTATCTGTCAAGCTGCTCACATGTGGAATGTTGAACTCGTCAAGCAGCTGAAGGATCTTGGGTTCACTCAGTGCATCTCAGATTATTCTGTGTTTGTTTGCTTCAACCCATTCGTCATTGTGACAGTGTACATTTGTATGTCAACGATCTCACTCTAATTACTGAAACAGAAGCAGCAATGACCAAGCTGAAGATTTGACTGAGAACAGGTTTCAAAATGGTCGATATGGGTCAGGTTCATCATCTGCTTGGAATCAACATGATTAGACAGGAAGATGGATCCCTCACTCTGATCCAAGACCGATACATTGAACAGATGATACAAAAATTAGGAGTAACTGGTAACCGTATTTATGACACACCTGCCGATTCAAATGTAGTTCTGTGACGAGAAGATTCAAAGCCGTTTGATGAAGAAAGAAGGCACAAGTATTTTCAGATGGTTGGCAGTATTCTCTACTGTTCATTGGCCATTCGTCCAGACATCGCTAATGCTGTTACCAGCTGTGCCCGTTTCTCCTCTCAACCAACTGAAGCACACTGGACTGCCTTCTACCGAATTCTACAGTATCTCAAGGGAACGTCGACCTATGGATTGGTTTACCGGCAAGTGTCATTCGATTTGTATGGATTCGCTGATGCAGCTCATGAACTCGACAAAGATGACTCAAAGTCATGGTCCGGCTATGTTTTCATGTTAGCAGATGGTCCGATTTCTTGGCAGTCCTCCAAACAAAAGACAGTTGCTCAGTTGACAACAAATGCTTAATATATCGCGCGTTCACAAGCAGTTCGTGAAGCTTTTTTTCTGTGACAGTTGTTCGAAGAATTAGGACAGAAAGGTGTGCCGCCAGTGACTATCTATGAAGACAACTTGCCGACTATGCTTATGACCTATAATCCGATCCATCACGCTCGTCAGAAGCATATTCGAATCTGCAACCATTTTCTGCATGATGAAGTCAATGTGCACAAGACCATGTCTCTGTAGCACCGCCAATCAGAGGATATGGTGGCCGATTTGCTTACAAAACAAGAGCTTTGCCCAAGAGCACTTTTTGCCGTTTGCGAGAGCAGTTGGCAGTTACTCACATTTCACTGCATTAGGGGAGGAATGAAAGCAGACGCAGTGGCATTTTTGCATGTACACTCTTGTTGACTGATCCACTTGTACTACCAGTTTGTTTTGTAACCATAAAACTTTCTTCCTTGCACTACATAGCGACGTTTGCGGCGCAAATTGCCAACACGCACGACGTTGCGCACAATGGCTATGCTATGCGGCCTAAACCACTACACCAAGTGTGCCGACGACTGCGATATCACAAAAGTATTAACTATGACTTTGACTAGTAGTCATAACAACACTACTACTAGTAGTCATAACAACACTGACTACTTTCTTTCTTTCTTTCTTTCTTTCTTTCTTTCTACCTGAAAGTAGGGTGCGTAGGTGCCAAATTTGGTTTCTGTAGCCTGAAGACGCTTTAGTAGGCTCCCTAATAGGTTCTGATAGCGTTTTTATTTCCCCTGATACCTCTACTACTACGATTGATAGGCTTCCAGAAAAAAGGGGCGTGACGTGAAATATAAGTTACAATGTCTCCTCCTCCAGGGCTGGTTGTTTCCCGGAAAAACTCAAGCCGGTCTTTGCCGTTTTTTTCCAGCTTTTTCTTTCAAACAAAAGTTATTTTCTGAAATGACAGAAAATTTTAACAATCGCTTTTTCTTGCAGAATTAAACGAAGTAGCGTGAGTTATGTTACCAAATGCACTAATTTCATATTTATCAGTAGCAATTTAATTTTAAAACACCAAAAATACAATATTAAAAGATGCCCAAAATTGTACCAGTATCTTTTGCCTAAAACAGCTTAGTTTTGCCAATAAATGCTTGTAAACCTTCTAGCAGGGATGTGAGGTGTGTTTTTTTCCGGTGTTTTTTCCGTTTTTTTTTCGAAAAAAAACCGGTTTTTTCCTAAGGGTCGGAAAAAACATACATCGCGCTAAAAAACTCAAGCTAAAAATAGCTGATTTATGTCATTTTTCAGTTAAAAAATGGACTTTTGAGATGTACAGGGTGTGCCAAAAAAAAACAACCCAGCAGAGTTTTTGCTGTAGCAACCGCAAATCTCAACCGATTTGAATGAATCCTTTTTTAAATGAAAGATAAATAAATTCTTGAAAGATTGATGTACCGTTTATTACGATAGCCTGCTTAGTTCCTGAGATATTGGTCCTCAAAGTCGAAACAGAGATTTTGGCAATGAACAAGAGTGATAAAGAACAACCCAGCAGATTTTTTACTTTTGAAACCATGAATCTGAACCGATTTGAATGAACCCTCTTTTGAATGAAAGACTGGTAAATTCTTCAAAGATTTATGCAATTTTTATTGAGATTCACAGTTTAGTTCTTGAGATATTTGCCTTCTAAATCGAAACTGATTTTGGCAAAGAACAAGATTTATTCCGTTGCATTTCATAATAAAGCAGATTACTACTGCTGGGGCTAATGATTCTTTAGTGTTGAAGTAAACCGAGTTTCTGTGTCACCTGTAAAGCCTCCAAGAACCCTTAGCAGTAGCAGGAATCCGATTTATTACGAAGTGCAGTGGAATAATAGAAAATCGCTCTTGTTCACTGCCAAAATCATTGTTTTGACTTTGAGAGCCAATATCTCAGGAACTAAGCAGAGTACATTAATCAAAATTTCAGCAATCTTTTAAGAATTTATTTATCTTTCATTTAAAAAAGGATTTATTCAAATCGGTTGAAGTTTGCGGTTGCTACAGCGAAAAATCTGCTGGGTTGTTTTTTTTTGGCACACCCTGTATAATAGGCTAGACTGTCTCAAAACTGTTAGAAAAACAACAGAAAATGCCAAATTTGGCAATCTAAAACAAAAAGGCAAACTGCTGTACGAAAATTTGCATATAGTGGTTATTGATGGAGCTTGTCAGGGACTGTTTCAAGCCTGTTTCGTGATCTATATCCTTGCAAGACGGGTATTTCTGTTCTGAAAAGACTCAGAAAGGCACTAGAAAGCGTTAGGAATCATAAAACCAGGCTAGGATACTCAGAACTTGAGCAGGAGTTTTTAACGCGATTTAGGAAAAAAACCGAAAAAAAACCGGAAAAAAAAACTGAAAAAAACAGGCCGAGGTTTTTTGGGAAAAATATCCATCCCTGCCTTCTAGCAACGTATTTTCAAACATTTTTTAAACAAGCGAATTTATCCTGTTATTATGCCTATTTTCTATAAAAACTAGCTTGAGTTTTTCCAGCACTAGTAAGTTTACATACTGTACTTACGTGAGAATGACAATCAGTCAACTGTTAAAGTCATTAACTACAATCAGTGCTTGTTATGCGCAATGACCAAAGGCAACTCTCTCCATTTCTGGCCTAATAGTCGGTTTTAATGGATGCTCTAATCCTTTATGCCAAAGGCAATGCCCTGCAAAACTTTCCATACTTTTTCTTACTGTAAGTAAGATGCTTGAGCTGGCAGGTTGTTGCTGGGACAAGCTCCCAATTTACATTGTCTGGAGCGCAGAGTTCATGGTCGTTGGGCTGGGCAACATACTGATTGCCTTAGCCATACTCACGTTCTCGGCGCTGCGAGTGCGAAAAGAGTACTTGGTTATTCTGGGGCTGTGCGTAACCGACAGCATCTATGTGGGATCATTTTTCCTTGCAGGTAATGTCCGCTAATGCGAAAGTTTGCTTTGCTTAGGACAAATCGAACGTCTGTCTCGTCGTTCTTCGCTGGCCCTGCGTCCATTAGAATTTGCAGCAGCCAATTCGCAAAAGTAATTGCTGCATCTATCTGCTGTGTGACCGACCACCGACCGAAAACTGATGACCGAAAATACTTCAATCATACATACATACAATTGTATAACAGAGGGTCTGCCCCACCCTACCCGATTTTTGCGAGCCCCACCCCCGCCCCGCACGCAAAAAAGTAATTTTCTCAGCAAATTTTTACAGAATTTTAGACGCAATAAAATTGCTAAAATAGCATGTAAAACAGCATAAATTTCGGCCCAACTTGGCCAATTTTTCAACGATAATTAGCCAAAAATTGCGTCTGTTTTCTGTTTTTAGGACCCAACCCCCTCCACTAGAATTAGAGCTCAGACCCCCAACCCCTCGCCCCATCGGCAGATGTCTAGTCAAATGAATATAGCATAGACGAAAGTGCATTGGCGTAAACTCTGTGGCGGGCTTTCTTAACAGGCCAGCTTGTCCATATTTTTGCTCGCTCACTTTTGAAATGGTTCTTCATTGCTTCTTCTTTCTCAAAAAGATGTTCGCGATTCTGGGTTGACCCACAATTGTATGTAAGCGCCTGTTTGATTACAGCTGCCTACCGAACTGGACTGTTGCTGGCAGGCACGCACGACTCGATGTTGGATTTCTGGACCTGCTTCAAGAAGCCGTTCACCCAGGGATGGCTGCTCTCCATGCAGCTCTCTCCACTCATGCTCATAGTGGTCTCTCTAGACCGTTTGTTCTGTGTCAGCGACCCTGGTCGCTACATCGCTTTGGGGCGGCGCTATGGCTACACGCTGTTGGCAGTAGCTTACGGGT
This sequence comes from Sabatieria punctata, assembly GCA_030248155.1. Classification (NCBI taxonomy): domain Eukaryota; kingdom Metazoa; phylum Nematoda; class Chromadorea; order Araeolaimida; family Comesomatidae; genus Sabatieria; species Sabatieria punctata. The sequence goes on from JASANB010003390.1 coordinate 101,137, forward strand.
ACTGCATCGGGTTCAGTCTGGTCATAGTAGTTATAGGCACGCTGCGAACTCGCTTCCAGCCAGTGTACATGATAGCGCCGTGCTATGTAGCCGAGGTGATTCTGCCGGTGCAGCATGAACTGGCAGTCTATTGGTTGTATTGCGGTCCTGTCTTTGGCTGTATCAGTGTTGTCTTGTACTGTCTGGTGGGTCTGTTGTACCTGCACAAGAAGAAGCGAGTGACCGTAGCCAGAGAGAGTCGGCAGCAGCAGAACGAACGGAAGCGTCAGCGACGTATCACCAAAAGTCTGGGTATCAGTTGCATGTGCACATTGTGTCTTTTCGTTATTCCCGTTACGCTCACCTTTGCTGGTGAGTTTTTGAGTTTCCCGCGAATCGTCATGCAGCTCCTCTGGCTGCTGCCTAACCTAAACCCCGGTTGCAACTTGCTGATCTATGTGAAACGGCAGCCCGAGTTGGTGGAGGGAGTGAAGGGGCTGTTGTTCTGCAAGAACAAGCCCATGGAGGTGCGCTTGTGGAATTGTAATGTGAGACCTGTGAACAGAACCAAAATTAGCAAGTTCAGTCGTAAGAGTAATCGTGTCCATCCTCACGATTCGCCGCTACCAGTAGAGTAAGGACAATCTGGAAACTACAACATCCTGAGAGGGTGTGGTGGTCGTTTAAACACAAGTAAATCTTCTAATTGACGCAACTTTCTTCATAGTATAACGATTGAAATGTGTTTTTGATTTCTCCCTGTGCAGAGACATGCGGCCCACTGCCTGGATTTTTAAATTTTTGGGTGGGCCCGGCCAGGACCAGGAATCCTAATTAGCCGAAAAATCGCAAAAAATCACTGCATTTATAATCAAAAGAAAGCCTACAAAGGAACCTACTAAATTCGCGGTTTCTGACTAGAATGTCTATTTTTTACACTACCGTATTGTGTTGTTTATAGTCCCGCTGGCACTGTAAACGGCGCTTAGTGCAAATGGGGACAGATTTTTACTCTCAAGTGAGCAGTTAGCAATACAAGCGCGACCTTGTCCGGCCTGTAAATTTGAACACGGTAGTTTATGAAGCTCCAACTGGTTATTAAAAACGGGAATTTTCTTCCAACTTTACTTTCAGCGGATCTTTTAGCATTCGATCTCATAGAGCACGCAATGGCCGATCGATTGGTTGGTCGCTGGTCGCGCAGAAACCACTGAGTCGGGCACTGTAAACGTTTAAATTTGCGAGTTCAGCATTCTGCCATTTTCTCCTGTTTATTTTTCACTTTTTTATGTTTTTTATGATTTTCCCTCAAATTCGGGAATGGGAAGCGTGTGCTAAGTTTCCAGAAAGCTTGCGGGTATCTTCAGCAACCAATGTCTAAAATCTAAATGCTATACTTGATTGAAGAAGAGACACGAAGTGAAACTCAAGGCTGTTTGAGTGAGTACAGCGTTTTCGAAGAGGCTCGACTTCAGTTGAGAGACTTCCTGCAAGTGGTCGGCCATGAACTTAGCAATTACTGTAGCAGCACTCGAGTATTGGTAATAGAGAGCGCGGGGTGTCCTGAGCTGTCCGAATGGGCAGTGGAACTTAAAAATAAACTACAACAAACAAACAGAAGAAGCTTGACTGAAAACTACCAGTCCTAGTGAAGCTACGTGAAGTGGCCTACTGTAATTCGGTTCTGGTAATGGAAATTGTATGTAATTTTACAAGTACAAACATGGTTAGAGATGCCTTCTGTATTCTAAGTTTCCGTTCTTCATTTTATGTTGGGAACTCCTTGCTTGTGAAACACTTGCTCCTGTGGTAGGCATGCCTCCACTCTGTCGCGCATACTAAATTTATAAAACATTGCTGTTCAACTATACCTATTCAATATTGTATCCTTCAACTTCAACTTCAACTTTTGTATGATATGATATCTATTTCTTTCACAGTATAGTAAACTTATGTTTGTTTGAGAAGTGCAGTGGAGTGAAGTGCCTACATTTCCGGGCTAAACATCACCTATATCGAATGTACAGTAGGCAGGCAGGTATTGAGTATTGTGGGCAGGTATTGGAAAAGTACCTAATATCAGGTATCAGGTACAGGTATTTCAAAAATACCCAAAAATATCTTATACCCGATCAGGTATCAGGTGGGTATTGCAAATATACCTGATCCACAGTATTCGAATGCACTGCACCGTGTACTACCTACTATTGTTACTGAACAAATTAACAAGCTGAAACAGAATGGAAAACATGCAACCGCACCACACTGTAAAATAGCGCATAGCCGACCTGGTGTTCCAGGAACGGTATGTATAATACGGCACATTGCCGCATACTGGTCTGTACGGACGAGGCCCATTACCCCACCCGACCCAACCATCCTTATTTTAAGCTAAAGCTTTTGTCAGACTTGTTGAAAGAACGCTTCAAAAACAAGGGCCTTATAGCACCTCCACGTCCACATCATTTGAAGGATAGGTTTAACCTTCCAAACGTACGATCACCTTGCTTTCCAGTTTAGACATTGGAATACAGCACTCCACAGCGCGTGTTGAAAAGAGAGCGTGTGCAGTGCCCACACACATAGCATGCACAGCTTGCATAGCTAAAGCTTCAAAATTCCTCAGAAAATTTTTGGAAACTACCTTCACTAAATGAAAAATGACAATTTCTAGAGTAACTTAAGTGCCTGGTAATTTTAGACGACATCCATTAAAAGATTACAGTCCGTTCACGAAACCTGGGGCCTGTTGCATAAAAGTTATCAGTCTGATACGAACTACATTGATACAAAACAGAACTGATACATATCAGTTGCATTTACAGCGTTTCATAAAAATTATTTCATATCAGCGATCTTTTTTCGAATCAGTCCATGCGCTGATAGGTTTTGGCCTAACTGATACGAAATAAATTAGGGCCAATCTTCTGCTTTCGATTTATGTTGCCAGGAAAAACTCGGTGCAAACAGTGGCCTGGGCCATTTCCCAACGAGAGTGAGACAGGTGTACCTTCCAAAAACCATCTAACTGTACGTAAAATTAACAGAAATCAATACGAGATACAGTATACAAATGTACTTGGACAACCCGTGAGCGTAAAGGCGGATTCACATATACTTTTCCCACCCGGTTGCACTGACACTTCAAAATCGTTGCCAACCACTCAATTTAGACAAGTCAAACTGGGAAGGTACCACCGGGCATGTTTTAATCAGTCGGCGGCACTTTGTCAGTCCACCGAAGTCTGAGTGAGCGGTTGCGAGTTAGAAAGTACCTCCGTCTGACCGTCTGACAAGCCTATACCGTGTTTATTCCAAGCCAACCGCGGCTTATTTATTTCAGAATGGTGTGGACACGTGGCTTATTAGAGGGCGTTTGATTTTGAGTATCAAAGAAAGTCAAAATCGTAAGGTTTGGGGAGTTATTTTCACCAAAAACTGTGCAGAATAGAAATTCTAGAAGATTTAGTCCTCCTCTTTTCTAAAACCTTAAAATTATGCAGGGTTTCAGAAGCCCTGATTTTGGTTTAAAGAACTATAACTATACATATGTAGGGGTTTCAGAAACTATGATTAGCGTTTCCAAGTACTTTGAATAGGTTTCAGAAGGCCGAAGGCTTGAAAAGTGTGTTAGAAGGCATAATTATACATAATTTAAAAAGTCCTAATTAGGGTTCGATTCGAAGTACTAAAGATAGGGTTTTTGCGCGACTTTTAGTTGTCAAACCCGTTTTGAGGCCCAAATAAAAGGCGCTGATGAAACCGACTTTTCCACCACAGAGAGAGGGAGAGTTACAGCCAGTTAAAGCTATAAATGCTAAATAATATGTACAATGTACATGCTATGGTTGGATGATATCGGATTTTTGGGATGCATATGATATTGCATATGAATATATGCATGCAATCTCTCGTGCATATTGATATTGCATATATCATATGCATGCAAAAATGAGATATGTACATATTTTTTGCATATTTGCATATTTTATCAAGGCGGCCTGAAATCGATAACTGGACGTTTTGCAAGCATTTTCGAGTTTGGTTTACGCAATCTTTAGCATTTATTAGGTATACCTATTTTACAGATGCAGACCTTAACTGGAAAAAAAAACAACAGGGGAAACGCAGTTTGGCATGAAAGACAACTCATTTCGTAGTTTTTAGATAAAAGATGGTTGACATTACAGATTTTTGCTAAATTACTGTTTGCAACTGCATGCATTTTGTGTTCTCTCTAATGTGGTATACCTAACCGTTTGTAGTCCTGTTGTAGTTTTACAAAGTAAAAAATTCAGAATTTGAAAAATCTCAGGTGAGATTTCCATTCTTTGCGATTTGAGTTTAGAGTCCCCCCAAGCCATTCATCTCCATTCTGAATTGGAAAGAGATGCTTTGATCTCTGTAAAGTACAGATTTACAGTATAAACTTGCCTCAAGATCAAGGGTTTTTGATTTTTTATTTTTAATTTGATGAAAAATTAGCAAAAACGTGGCGACTATCCTAAACACAGAAATCTACGTAGTCTGTTTTGGGATGTCACCTTAGTTTGAACAATTGTGCTAAAAAGTCCTGATACAGTATTCATCAAGCAATGAGGTGCTTGCAGAAATTCGCAATTCGCTAAACAAACTCATTCATTTTTGCTCAGCTCAAAACCAGAACGGCCACACTAGCCCTCGATCCGATCCGATCCAATGTGTGGGGGACCTTACTTACGGCCCTACGCTCATCACTATGCGGTCCATTGCGCGACCCCCGTGGTTCGTCATCTCGGACTTTTCCCTTCTATCACTGCCAAGCCAAGCCGGTCCAGTCGGTTCCCATTTTACCTACTCGCTGTAACCAGCTTTTGGTGGCCTGGGTGGAGCGTTGTGCCGATGACCAACTCTTTTCGGCAAGAAACTTGCCGCATCGAGAGGATGAGCGCACAACGTTGCGCACAGTGGCCATAGAGCCTAAACCACTACACCAACTGTGCCGGCTAAACTAGCCCTCTTTGAAATTTGTACTGTTTGGACGAGTAATTTATGGATTTCTCCTCGCCAAATAGATAAAACAACTATTTGAATCGTTTAACGTTCTTCAGAACATAAGTATACAGCACGAAAAGTCAGCGACACCTTCAACAAAAAATATGCAAACTAAAAATATGCAAAATTTTGATATCAAGGTCAATTTGCATATGACTATTGCATATTGGAATTTTGCATGCATATGATATTGCATATGCATATATGCATGCCAAAAACCATGCATATATGCATTGTTTGATATTGCATATTGCATATATGCGTCCAACCGTAGTACATGCATACAAGCAGCAGTGCTTCTGGATCGTTGTCGCTTCGATTTAGTACAAGTTCCTCATCAAACAAGTCCATTCTTGTGCAAAAGATGGGTTCCTAACCACCTCTCATGACTGATAAAAGTGGACTGATACTGATACCAAATAATTTCCGTTCGTATCAGTGCACCGGTTTTATGCAACGCCATTTTCGTTGGACTGATATTATCAGTCGAATTTGCACTGATACAAAACAGTAATGGACTGATACCACTTGCACTGTTACGAAAAGTTTTATGCAACGCAATACATTTACACTGATTGAAATTGGACTGATATTATCAGACTGATAAGTTTTATGCAACGCCCCCCTGAACTCACTTCGTTTTCAGTGGCGAGCCCATTTTTGAATTGAGTCTCTCTTATCAGACCAGCGGATTCGATCTGTTTAAACTGAACGTCAAGATGTTTGTGTGCCAAAAACCACTCACAAATTCTACTGAACGATCCGGTTGTCTTCGTTCAGCGCTTACAACATCCTGTGGTGGATGAGGTCGCAGAAACAAAACAGCAGCTTTCAGGATTGTAAAAACTGTGCCGCTTGAAACTGCAGCCTGCACCGCCAGACGCTGGAGTCCACTTCTTTGGCCACTGCCTTATCGTTTGAACAGCTCAAGCGCTCGATTTTAAGCAGCTTCCACCTCCTTCTCTTTCTTTATCTCTGTAGCTGGAGCTTGCTGGCATTGCAAACCCAGTTTAGCCACAATGACGCATGAAAATCTGTTAAATAGCACAAAATTTCTTCAGCTAAATGAAACTGAAGTTTTAAACAACTGCCAAAGCTGAAAATTGGCAAGCAACTAGGTTACTGTAGGCACTGTATTTGTCCGAAATTTGGTTGAATTCAGTTCACACAGTCGCGAGGGCTAATGATCAAACCAGGCATGTGAGGTGTGTTTTTTTCCGGTGTTTTTTCGTTTTTTTTTTGGAAAATACCGGTTTTTTTCCTAATGGTCGGAAAAAACATGAATGGCGGAAAATCCTCAAGCTAAAAACAGTTAATTTATGTCATTTTTCAGTTAAAAATGGACCCTTGCTATGTAATAATAAACCAGACTGACTCAAAACTGTTGGAAAAAGAACAGAGAAGACCAAATTTGGCATGATAAAACAAAAATGCAAGCGGCTTTAGGAAAATTAGCATATGGCGTTTATTGATGGAGCCTGTCAGGGACTGTTTCATGCCTGTTTCGTCACTTATATCAATGTAAGACGGGTACTTCTGTTCTGAAAAGACTGCGGAAGGTGCTAGAAATCGTTAGGAATTATAAAACTAGGCTAGGGTACTTAGAACTTGAGCTGGAGTTTTTCCGCGATTTAAAAAAAACGGAAAAAAACTGAAAAAATGGAAAATGTTTTTTCGGAAAAATATCCATACCTGAATCAAATGTTGGACACTTAGCACGGTACACCCTGTACAATCTACATACATACCTACTATAATTATTGTAGCGACACGCCTCAGATTTACCGCCAGTTGATTCGGCTGTGCAAGGTAGACGCAAGTCGCTGGCAGCCGTGGCACACAGCGTGATGGTGGCGCGGCAGACAACGCAACGCACAGAGAGTCTCAGTCCGAAGCCGAAGTCAAGCCCACGACTGAATCAGCCTTCTGTTGAGCTGCGTCGCAAGAGTCTGCCGCCCATTCGCGGTGCAGTCACTGTTCTGGGAAAGGCCGAAGGCATCGTGGAAACCGAAGCCTGCATGGAAATGATTGGCATGACCTGACTTCACTTACTCTTTCCTTATTGCTTATCAGCGGTTGCGCCACAGCGCAAGCCGTCCAGATTTTCGGAGAGTGAAGCCCTGAGCGTGCTTTTTTAGGAGTTTAGGATGTTCAATACAGTATAGGCGAAAAATTATCATGTCCAACCCCTTTTGTCGGCTTTTACTCTAACGGTTCGTTCTAGGTCAATTCTTAATCGATTTGACTCAAGTTGTCAGGATAAATTAATAAGACAGTACAACCCTTTATTACACACCTACTCCTACAGGACAGGAGCGGTCATCCTCCGATAATCTATCGAAATGCGCCTGGAATTTTCACCAGATACCTGGAAAAGATTAAGAGTCAGTCTCTGAACCGATCGAGTATTTGCCCTTTGCCCTATTCAGACCCCAAAATTGAAAGTTGGGCGTAGAGGGCTGAAAGTTGGAACACTAAAACATATTGACAAGTTATCAATGACCTGCAAAGAATTTCCAGATTCGACGCTCGAGATACGCCTTCTAAAAATCGGCCCACTTAACTATGGGACCAAAATTTCGATATCGAATTTCTGACTTGCTGATCGGAATTCAGACCTAACAAACGGGGTTTTTGCGTAACTTTTTGAGTAGTTTAAGAATCTCTTACTAAACTTCATTTTTGGAAAAAAATTTTTTTCGCCCCCCCCTATCGGGGGGCATAACTCGTCTGGAACCCCCTAGACCGTTCTTTTTATTTCAGATTATTGTAGCGCTATATCTTAGCTACACGCCGGTGTAAAACATTACGGGCTATCGGACGGCAAACACTGAAATATTTGCGTTCAAAGATTAAAAACGCCACATTTTGCATGTTTCACTGTGCGCAAAAATTTTCAACTCCATCTTCCAGCTTACTAATTGGAGTTGAATGCTAAAAATTGATGTCTAAGCTGTACTTTTAGAGTAGTTTAAGAAACTTTCATTGAATTTCATTTTTGGAAAAAAAATTTTTTTCGTCACCCTATCGGGTGGCATAATTCGTCTGGAACCCCCTAGACCGTTCTTTTTATTTCAGATTATCGTAGCACTATATCTTCGCTACACGCCGGTGTAAAACAATATGGGCTGCCGGACGGCAAACACTGAAATATTTGCGTTCAAAGATTAAAAATGCCACATTTTGCAAAAAAATATTTTTTCCAAAAATGAAATTCAATGAAAGTTTCTTAAACTACTCTAAAAGTACAGCTTAGACATCAATTTTTAGCATTCAACTCCAATTAGTAAGCTGGAACATGGAGTTGAAAATTTTTGGGCACAGTGAAACATGCAAAATGTGGCATTTTTAATCTGTGAACGCAAATATTTCAGTGTTTGCCGTCCGATAGCCCGTAATGTTTTACACCAGCGTGTAGCTAAGATATAGCGCTACAATAATCTGAAATAAAAAGAACGGTCTAGGGAGGTTCCAGACGAGTTATGCCCCCGATAGGGGGACGAAAAAAATTTTTTTTCCAAAAATGAAATTTAGTAAAAGATTCTTAAACTACTCAAAAAGTTACGCAAAAACCCCGTTTGTTTGGTCTGAATTCCGATCAGCAAGTCAGAAATTCGATTTCGAAATTTTGGTCCCATAGTTAAGCGGGCCGATTTTTAGAAGGCCATATCTCGAGCGTGGAGCGTCGAATCTGGAAATTCTTTGCGGTGGTTACATAACCTATCAAGACATATTAGTCCTCCAACTTTGAGCCCTCCACGCCAAAGTTTCATTTTTGAGGTCTGAATACACAGACTCGATCGGTTCAGAGACTGGCTCTTAATGTTTAAAGATAAGAATCCTATCGGTTTCCGATAGTTCTCATGATAGTTTTAAACTAGACTAATAGTCGAATATCCGATAGTGGACGGCGGATATCCGATGCAAATTTTTAGGCTGTGTGTAGACCTAGTTCCTGACCAAATTCTAGTTTGTAGTTAGTGGTCAGTAGTGAATTTGTATTCCCAGGGGACTGTGCGAGAATGATGACATCTATTTATGGGGAAGGGGTTTCGGGTACTAAAAACACTAAAAAATCATAAAAATCGCAATAAATCGCTAATTTCGGCTTAAATAAATACTGCTAAAATGCATTTGTTTTTACAGACGATTTTAGAAATTTTAGTGTTTGAAATTCTAAAAATTCGAAAAAATTTGCTTAAACAATTACTTGCCAGGGGAGCAAAAAACCGTCCTCGGGCGTCCCCGATTGAAGGGCCTGGCTCTTTCGCGTGGGGCAGACCGCCCTCTGTTACATGCACTGTATGGTGGTGGACAATCTAGCCTTAGTCATTGGTTGATCTAATGTTTGTCATTTATGTATACACTTATAATTACAGCACAACTACTAAACTAAATTTGATGATCAATGAACTAAGTAGGTAAGATGTCAAGCAATGTTTGTAGTTTCTGTGTTCAATAGAAAATTTTCGCGCTTTTTGTATAATTTTCACTTAAACTGTTATAAACTAACTGTAAACAACTGTGCAGATTTCAAGATTTGAGACTACAACCTAAGGGACGAAAATAGGTGTAGTTAGTGGTCAATTTGTAGTCAGCGGATTTAGTTTCTGGTTAGAGTTAATTTGTAGTCTAATTTTTGCCAAAAGTCAGGTAGTTAGTAGTCTTTTTGTTTGCAGTTAGTAGTCACTACAAACCTAGATCTAGCGGTGTGTAACAAAAGAATAGAGAACTGTTCCGTGACCTAATAGCTGCTGGCCGCCGAAATGCTCATTAAGGCGGCCAATTTCCGTGACCTGCTTAAAGATTGGCGCTGGTTCGTTTGTGAGTTTCCGTGCTTGATGGAAAATAGTGTGTTTCCGTGTAAGTGCTGTTGAACCGTAGGCAAACCAATTCTGTATCTAGTGAAACGAGTAACTGGGGTCGTTCGTTGAGAGGATAGTGTCAAAGGTAAAAATATTGATCGCTCATACCTATGTTATACAGTATAAGCCCAATAGCAGCAATACCAAGCATTCCTCCAAGTTTCACAGCCAAGCCACGCTATTTGAATTACCCAAAAATCGTATGTTTTCTTTGGTTTGTACTGTAGACGACGGCCTTTCAGCCGCCTTTCTGATGAAGACCTTATGAGCGGAGCTGAGTCATACAAACCTTGAAAAGTTTAGAGTGGTTTTCGAAAACACATTTCATCAAACAGAACTTTACTACAATCCACCTATTTAATAAAACAAAAACATATTCATTACAACAGCATTGAAACGCTGAACTAGGTTTGTTGCGGCGTTTGCGAAGTATAAGTAACACATTAGCGGTTTCTAATCATTCCTGGGTTTGAAATAGAAAAGCCATCTATCTATAGCCTGTCTATGAACCAACACGTATGAAAATACATGTAAAGTTTGCTCTGATCACACCGTCAACTAATACCAACCTTGGCCGGAGCAGTCTTCAGGTGATATGTTTCGAGGGCTGACTTTGCTTCCTCACCATCATAGTGAACAGGCTGTGGTAATGCTTCATTAGCTTCGACTGCTTGCTCCACAGCTGCGCTGGCTTTCTGAAATAAACAAATCACTCGCACGCGTAGTACAGCAGAAGCCGGAAAAACTTACTTTTGCACTTTGATTACTGAAAAACAAGGTGTCCAGAGAGGCAAGTTGTTTCTGTGTCTGCACTGCCAGTGCAGCCGAAGCCACAGGCCAGTAGCCCAGACTCTGCAGCCTGATCAGAACAGCCATAAACAGATGCCGCACTACCAGGGACTCGGTGTGTTCTACTCCATTCCACGGATTGCCTGCCAGATCCATCTGGCACACTTGACATTCATCTGGCATTCCCTCCTTTGGCCAGCCTCAAATTCACATTCGGTTCAGTCATTGATCATCGTAATTTGTTCTACAGGTGTCCCAAAGAATTGAATTTACTTCCAGCTTTAGTTTTGTAAGTTCAGTGGTTTATTTTTTGGTCGGCGACCAACCAATCGATCGGCCAAGGCGCGTTCTTTCAAGTGAGCCCGAAATCTAAAAGATCCGTCTGCTCAAACTAAAGCTGGAAGTAGCATATTATGGTATATATGTATATTCCAGGTTTTTTGGTATATATTCGACGGTATATATTTCAGGTTTATTGACAAAAGGTTCTGCCTATGGGCACAGGTGCAATAAAAATCGTTCAGCTCAGCCAGCAGAAGATACTATTGCAATATTCTATTGTACCTTTGTGCTGTACAACCGGCCAGTGTTGCTCGATGGTCTCCGAAACGGTTTGGTCAGTCATATCCTTGACTGCATTTAGCAGGAAAAGCTTGTTCTCAGGCGCCAAGAAGATGCAAAAATGAGCTGAGGAGCTACGCTTGTCGTCCTGCTGCTTTCGCATCACAAACACCGTGCTCTCAGATAATTCTTGGCCGCACTGAATGCTGCAGTAGACCAGCCAATCGTGCCTGGACAGCAAGTTAAATAAGCCACAAAGCAGAGAGCGGCTTTCGATTTGGTTTTTGGCTGACTGCCACGCACCTCCACCTAGGCGAGCTTCAGCGAACTGCTCCTGGAAGAAAATACGAAAGTCAACGGTATATTTCCATACCTTGCCTTACATTTTCAGAGTATTTGAATCGCTCTATTCCGTGTGGCCATTTTTTGGCAATGTGAGTTTTGATAATGTCGGAGAGCTTGGTGGAACACTCAATCAACCTGACTTTGCAGTCGCCGTGCAGTGAAAGCAACATAAACTCGTCATCATCATCGCCATGAACTAGTCCGTTGTCCTGAAAACAGGAAACTGTCAAAAGTACGCCTCGCCTCGCCTCGCCTCGCCTCGCCTCGCCTCGCCTCGCCTCACCTCACCTCACCTCACCTCACCTCACCTCACCTCACCTCACCTCACCTCACCTCACCTCACCTCACCTCACCTCACCTCACCTCACCTCACCTCACCTCACCTCACCTCACCTCACCTCACCTCACCTCACCTCACCTCACCTCACCTCACCTCACCTCACCTCACCTCACCTCACCTCACCTCACCTCACCTCTGCTCTCCTCCCCTCACCTCGCCTCGCCTCTCCTCTCCTCACCTCACCTCACCTCACCTCACCTCCCCTCACCTCCCCTCACCTCACCTCACCTCACCTCACCTCACCTCACCTCACCTCACCTCACCTCACCTCACCTCACCTCACCTCACCTCACCTCACCTCACCTCACCTCACCTCACCTCACCTCACCTCACCTCACCTCACCTCACCTCACCTCACCTCACCACACCTCACCTCACCTCACCTAACCTAACCTCACCTCACCTCACCTCACCTCACCTCACCTCACCTCACCTCACCTCACCTCACCTCAGCTGTGACCTGGCCTTTGACTTTGTCTTCAACTTGATCTGTGACCTAACAACATGTGACCAGATTTGTGACCTGTCAACCTGTGACCTAACTCATGACCCGGCCTGTGACCTGACCCATGACCCAACCCTACCTGACCGGACGCAACCCGACCATATCATACTTGTTGAAAGAAGATAGTGTCTGCGTGCTTTGGAGAGCTGAATGAAGCCACATATCGAAATCCATTGGTGTGAAGACCGCGAATCACAGCCAAGAGGACTCGACGGCCCTGCACACTCTGAAAACTTCCCTTTAACCTTGAGTGTAACCGTTTTAACACAAAGTTCAGTGATGATGAACAAATCAGTTCCTAAGTTGAGAGAACTCTCCAGTTCAAGCTCAATGGGTTTGGATGTGATCTGTATTACCTCATCAGCATTTACCTCAGACCGATCGGATGGTTTCCATGGCATTCCTTCTAAGGTAAGTTCGAAAAAATCGTTGGTAATTTTCTCCTCCTTTACCCATTTTGAAACAGACGCTTTGAAAACAGCCCTCAGAGCCTCCGGACCATTGACAAGGTGAAGTTTGCGAGCTCCATGCAGTGTCACTGCCACTGTATGTACGTTAAGTCCATCCAGCTAAATACATAGAACAACATTTATTACGTTTAAGTTATGTTTGGATTGCTATAGCATGTAAATTAAACACAGTAAAATTATTCTATGCACATAGTACATAGTTGTTGTTGTAACCTTTTGTGCGTTCGGACTAGGAGTAGCCAACTGCTATGGAGCAGGAAGAGACAGAAGGTCCGGCAGCCTCCTTAACAACAACCCTCCCCATTGCTGTCCGTGTGTGCAAAACAGCTAAGGTTTGGTCCCCATTTATCTACTTGCCATTGCTGACTTTCGACTGCCTGGGTTGGGCTTTGTGTCGACTGCTTCCTGTCGCCTCGATATGTTTCAAACCAACAAGCACACCGCTTCCACAGGTGTCGAGGCCGCCGTGACACACGAGATAGCGTAAACTACCCATGGCCAAGACGCGACCAATAGTGACATAGTGGTGTGAGTTGATACTGGTCATTGTGTATTAGGGAGTTTTTCAGTTATTCAGTCTTGAGATTGCCTAATGTGGTTTTTCGGCTGAATACAAAGTACAAATTTGAACTTTAACAAATCAAAGTCTTCCAGCCAGATTCGATAAATGATTAATATTGCTTTTGCTGTACTATAACTCTTTGAGTATCATGTTGACCACCGGTGGTCAACTAAGGACAATGTCCGTTCACGCCCAGTCTGTCCGCCCGGACAACCAAATTGTCCCTCTGGACAGGACAATAGACACTACCACTGTCCAGGCGGACAGGACAACTTACCCAATCCGGACAAGCCTGGACAAGCCCGGACAACGCTGGACAAGTTGGTAAAAAGACGGACAAGCCTGGACAAGTTGGTACAAAGACGGACAAGTCCGGACAAGCCTGGACAACTTGGTACAAAGACGGACAAGTCCGGACAAGCCTGGAGAAGATGGTACAAAGACGGAGAAGTCCGGACAAGTTGGTCTTGGTACAAAGACAGACAAGGCTGGACAAGTTGGTACAAAGACGGACAAGCCGTCTGACTGACCGCTAGAATGGTTCTTTCGCTAGAATGGTCTAATGCACTGCCGAGCTAGCGGCAGAAAATCTAACCATACTCGCCGCCAAACAGCCCAAGAGCTATTTAGTTTCTCGGCAGAAACAAGTTTCAAGCGTTCACTATTTAATCAGCGGACTTTTACTCACTCACCTCCGCTTTCCATCTCTTTCAGGGACTGACTCTGCTCTTGGGCTCTAAGACACACGGTGCACTAGAACAATCACTATGGCACAAATAATAACTGCTCACGAGGTAACAATAAAAACAATTGATACATCAATGTGAATGCGTTTTATTCATTCGCTCGTTCACGTTACGTTACTCCTATGTGATTGAAAGACTATGTCATTAAATATGGTAGCAAATTGTTTGTGAGACAAGTTCCTTGCAAGGTTGCCAGGGTGGGCGTTTTCCCCCTACCTGTAGGGGTTTTTGTCGCTTGGTAGGGGGAAATTTTTCAGGTAGGGGGTAGGGGGATTTGGTAGGGGTTTTTTACATTTTGGTAGGGTGAAGCAGGGCTGTTTGTTTTCCGGAAAAAAAACTCAAGCCGGTCTTTTTCCGTTTTTTTTCCAGTTTTTTCCGGTTTTTTCCAAAAGTTATTTTCCGAGATGACAGAAAAATTTTTTTTAAATCGCTTTTTATTGCAGAATTCAAGGAAATAGCATGAGTTTTATTACGAAATGCACTAATTTCATCTTTTAGAGTAGTAATTTGATTTTAAAACAGCAAAAATACAATAATAAAGTTGCCTGAAAATGGTACCAGTATTTTTTGCCAAAAACAGCTTAGTTATGCCAGGAAAATTTTTTTAAAAATCGCTTTTTATTGCAGAATTCAAGGAAATAGCATGAGTTTAATTACGAAATGCACTAATTTCATCTTTTAGAGTAGTAATTTGATTTTAAAACAACAAAAATACAATAATAAAGTTGCCTGAAAATGGTACCAGTATTTTTTGCCAAAAACAGCTTAGTTATGCCAGGAAAATGCTTGTAAGGCTTCTATTAACGTAAATTCAAAGCATTTGAAGCGAATTTAACCGGTTATTGTGCCTATTTCCTTTAAAAACTTGATTGAGTTTTTTTCCGTATTTTAGTTTTTTTCCGAGCCCCTAGGAAAAAAACCGGTTTTTTTTTCGGAAAAAAACGAAAAAAACCGAGGAAAAAACCGACCCAACAGCCCTGGGGTGAAGTAGTGGTTTTTTACACTCAGTTACACAAATGATACTTTAGTTTTTGTACCATAGAATAACACGTTGTCAGTCTGCATCATAAATGTAAAAAGGGTGGAAATTCTGGTCACTTCATCAATAACACATGTTAGGATTGAGCTGTAAATCTGTCATTTTTTGTTACTTTTTCAGAAAGTTCTTGACCCGTTCTACTTGTTCTGCACATTCCATTAGTTGGAGTAGCAGAGTAAGTAAAATAGGGAAACTGTGTTGAACAGAGCCCTCCAAGTTTATCCAGTAGTGGTTGGACAGGGAGGCCGATGGTCAGATTATCATTTATGTTTAAACGCCGTCCATAAACGACGTCTTTTTCCGTTTACCCTCCCCCGACAAGAAATGCGGTACATACAGTACTGTCATGTTTTCTTGTTGCCGTAATCAATTGACTAAATTCCTTCTAACCACTCAGGGAAGCTTTTCTATACATAGAAACCTTTGCCATACGTACCTACAATGTAAATCGAAAAATGACACAACGACAGTTCCCTAAAATTCCAAAAAAAGTTGCTAACTCTGTTCCCTTCTTGGTCCGTTGTCTGTCGTCGCATTTCAGCCGACCCTATGTCCCCTTCTGCAATAACGTCGTTTATGGACGCCCCTTATTAAAAACCCTGAAATTTCGAATAACTATGACTTGCACCTAATAATATTTGACAGAATTTCGACCTTGGTTATGTGTTTCCTAGGTAGCATTCATACATGGGCCGGGGGGTAAGGGGGGTGTACCCCTCCCCCTCAGCCGGCCATACCCCCCTCCCCCACCCACCCCCTCTCCCGGAGGGAGGAAATTTTCGCTTATTTAAGGCAAAATAGGCGTTTTTTGCCTTTTTCCGTCGGGGGACCCCCCCCCCGAGGTCTCAACCCCTCCTACCCCCTCCGGATTTTTCCGGCCCATGTATTCCATTACTTTCAGATTTTTCGCCTGAAAAACCTGTGTCCGTCTTTTGGTGATCATACATATACGTACAGCCAGTGTACAATTTAAAAAATGACCCCAGTGATTTTTTACTCAGATTTTTGAATGCACTCAAATCGGTATTCATAGCGTAAAAGGACCCCCGAGTCTATTTCAGAAATGCAAAACAATCAAAGTCCCAGATTTACCTTGATTATTTGCTTCTCTGCCATTTTAGGAGGTGAAGCGGGTTTTGCATTTTACTTTTTGAAAACGAATTCTGAATGCATTTTATGCATTCAGTCCCTTGATATTCCTTGTTTAGAGTCTGTTACTGTATTAGCTAGGTATTGTTTAGCTAATTCACTTGCAATTTTGCGCAAGAATATAACGTAAATGCCATAAAACACCACAGTTTTTGCAGTTCTTAGGGTAGAGGTTTTTGGCAGGGGTTTTCTTGAAAATGGTAGAGGGAAGTAGGGGGATTTTATCTGAAATGTAGGGGGATAGGGTCTGAAAAACCTGGCAACCCTGGTTCCTTGTTCATCTTGAAACTAGTTTTAGGGTCTCACTCCGCTCTCAGACTGGTCTACGACCAGGTTTAGAGGCGGAAAGCTCAAACTTCCAAAGCTGCCCAATAAATGAATCTTGTGCTTTACTAAACTGCATCCTCAGCAGTTGGAGTTAATGTGACTGTCCTGTCTAACCATTATCGTATTTGTCCAAGCTGTCCGGGTCCAGATCATCCTGTCCAGCTTGTCCGGGCTCTGACCAACTTGTCCAGCCTTGTCCAGGCCTGTCCAGGCTCTGACCATCTTGTCCAGGCCTGTCCGGGCTCTGGCCATCTTGTCCAGCCTTGTCCAGGCCTGTCCGGGCTCTGACCATCTTGTCCGTAAAACTTCCATCATGTCCACTTAATTTTCCAAATTGTCCGCCCCGGACACTGTCCGTGCTCCAAATTGTCCGCCCATTTTGGTCCGGGTTGGACACTGTCCATTGTCCGCTTTACCCGGACGTGGTCGGACAAGGCCGGACAAGTTTTGACTGATACTCAAGGAGATAAGCTATTGGGTTTGGGATCAGGTTTTGGTCGTGTTTGTTCTTTGAAAAAGTGTTCACGAAAGCACTGACAACCAACCTCATTGGTAGTTCTTTCAAAATACCAAGTTGACAGGTCATTGTCGGTGGAGAGGTTAGTGCTTAGTGTCACGTTCCAGCCATTCTGCGATAACCGAGTCAGCAGATTGCACAGCATCATTCTGACTGCTGTCGAGCTTTTCTCATGTCCGTGTCCATTAATGTCAACCAGCGGACTTCCTTTCAGCTTGAACACCTTAGCTCCGTGCTTCCGCACTCGGTCAGCAAGACCATCTAAATTTGTTTTTTCAGCAAGCAGTGTCGGTCGGTCGGTCGGTCGGTCGGTCGGTCGGTCGGTCGGTCGGTCGGTCGGTCGGTCGGTCGGTCGGTCGGTCGGTCGGTCGGTCGGTCGGTCGGTCGGTCGGTCGGTCGGTCGGTCGGTCGGTCGGTCGGTCGGTCGGTCGGTCGGTCGGTCGGTCGGTCGGTCGGTCGGTCGGTCGGTCGGTCGGTCGGTCGGTCGGTCGGTCGGTCGGTCGGTCGGTCGGTCGGTCGGTCGGTCGGTCGGTCGGTCGGTCGGTCGGTCGGTCGGTCGGTTTACTTGGCAAATATTGGATATTGATGAATACAAAAACTGTACAAACAAACAATAGTACCTTGATCCCATTTACGTACGCAGTATTTGATCAATTCCTCAACGTCTTTGTTGGCATGCAGAAGCAGAAGCCTGTCCGAGCGGCGAAAAGTAATGCAGAAGTAAGGAAAGTCGTCATCCGTTTTTGGCAATAAAGATTCTATGCTTCCCATCCTGGTTTGCCGCCAATGTATCGAGGATACGTAAGCCAACAGAACAACATGTGGCTTCAATCTCACAGATTGTATAATTATACATCGGCGGCTTTGGCAGATCGAATTTCGTTAATTATCTGGATGGATGCCGCAACCATTCTGTGGCGCCAACTTCCGACCATTTACTGCTTCAAATCTCGATCAAATGAGCAAAAACTTTACAAACCAAACACACTGCAAATCGAAAAGCCAGATACGTAATAACATTTTCCTTTTCCTGATGGGCAATCGATACCTACTCGAGCTCAACGTTGCGGTGTTTGTACAAGTTTGTGCAATCTGGTGTGCCACGGGGGCCTGTCATCAGGTTAACAAATGTGTAGTTTTAGTTTGTAGTCAATTTGTACTGTAACGTCGCCAGCTCAAATGGCCTGTGTTCGCGTTGGCTCCGGGGTTGGTTTGCGGCTGAGCTGTCAGACTGATGGACCTAGCTCCGCCTACTTCCGTCACAGAGGCCTGTCGGATATAGATTGGGCCGCTGCTGCGATGGCTTTGTACGCTGCTGTGTGTTGTAACGCTGGATTTCCTGTAGGCTCTAGCCGACCAGCGTTGTAACGACTCAGTCCTATGGCTCTGGCACACGTTGCAAAGCACGTCGGGCATCGGTTGCGCCAAATTTCTAGCAGTAAATTGTCAGTAATACAGCACTTTTTAGCTGTATTTGAGCCAAAATTAGCGCTTTTTACGATTTTTTGAGCGTTTTTTGGTTACTAACCATCCTCCCTCAGAATTTGGGCTTAGCCCCTGACCAACGTCAGGCCTCCCAACCACCCTCCCCTGTCGGCCTGACCTGCCCATGTACACGAATGAAGAAGTTACGTGTATGGTTTTCGAAATCCTCAAAGTCTCTACTTTCTTTCTAAAAATCACATTGGCCAAACTACAGAAAAACCGCATTTTTTCCTCTGCACAAATTATTATCATGACCAGAATCAGTGACTGTTGCACAGATTAGTTTACACCGTACTACAGAGCTTGGGCTCTTCTACATACAGCAATTGGTCTGGATGCCCAAAGCGCTCCGACTCATCAATATAAAGAAATTCGCAAGAAAAACACAGAATTCAGTGAATTTTGAAAAGGGCTTTAATTTTTTATGAAACCAAAAAAATTCAACAAAACTTTCCGCATTTTGAAGCCAGAAACAAAAGATTGCCTTAGCCCATGCTGCCGACAATGGTCCTGAGTCCAATGAGTAAACGCAGGAGGAACTAAATGCAATAGATGTCTTCATATTTGCCTGGACAAATGTCTTCCTTCATATTTGCCTGCACATCATATCTTGTTGTAGCAATTACGTGTTCTGTACTTTATATCTGAATACCACAGCATGCATCAGACAGAGGTTGCGTTTTGGAAACACAATTGGATCAGCCAGTTTTTCTTATCGTAATTAATTTGGTGTTCTGTCAAGCTGTCCTTGATCTTGGTGGACCTGTTCGTACTGTAACAGACTAGGCAGTGCAGCAATGTTGGAAATGTTCGGTTTTGCTGGATGCACGTAGCCTAGTAGGACATACTGTATAGGCAAATATTGTTTATGGTTTGAAATTTTTGAAATACTTGAGTGTAGCTAATTCGATAGTCATTCGACAATTTGACCAATTGCATGCCGGTTAGTAAGTCAGGTAGGCAACAAAGTTGACAGTACTGCATGTACTGATTTCCGGTCCAGGGGCGTAAACCAAAAACATGCGTCAGGGGTCACACTAATTACGCAAAGCAATTCACAGAGTATCCATACAGCGTCAAAGAACTGCTGACCACGAATAAACCAAAATACTCCATTTCAAGGCGCCACCAAAATTTTTTTAACTTTGTGGGTTTTATACTGGTTCTAATATGTCACATCTATATATCAAATTAATCTATGAAGCAAGCTCTTTTCGGTGCCATAAACCATGTTGCGATTGGGCTCGGTTTGACAGAATGGCATTCATTTGAAGAGGATGGTTCAGACCGAAAAAGTCGAAAAATCCAAAAATTTTAACGACCACCCAAACTGCAGAGGGTATAAAGTGCCCGTCTACCAACGATGACCCCCCCAATATTTTTTAATGGATCGATAGCTTATGTCCTTGACTATTTGGTGCTTAAAAAGCTCATAGTTGGCACGTACAGTTTTTGAGAAAAGTGTGATTGCATTTTTCAGGTGCCAAAAAATCGCACTTTTTGAGGTTTCCCGTGGAAATGAAGGGCGTCATAAGATTCAGAAACCCCGTTTTGATAAGATAAAACTGTTCGATCCTACAGATTCGGAAGGAAAAATTTGCCTTGCCTCTAAACGTTCCCCCTCCATAACTCCTGTGCAAATCGAGATAGCGAAATTCTGACATTAGATTCGTTTTTCTCATCAAAAACTGATTTAGAATATCTATCCGATCCGATCCGATCCGATCTGGCGGGGGGGTCGTACAATGTACGGCCCTACGATCAGACCTGCACGGTCCATTTCGTTACCCCTTATATCGTCATCTCGGACGTTTGCCCTTCTTTCACTGCCAAGCCACTCAAGCCATGCTGTTGGGCGCCAGGTACTAAGAGAGTGCCTGGCGTGGTGACGTCATGGTGCTGACAGCTCCCTGCGGCCGCCCGGCGGACAGACACTAAACCGGTATTGGCCTTATTGCTGGTTGCTCAGACGGCTCCTGACGTCGTTGATCTTCCCTCCAACGCGGCATGCTTTTAGGAGCGGCTTTCGGTGCAACGGCAGATCCAGTTGGTTCCCATTTTATCTACTCACTGTAACCAGTTTTCGGTGGCCTGGGTGGAGCGTTGTGCCGACGACCAACTCTTTGCAGCAAGAAACTTGCCACGCCGAGAGGATGAACCACTACAACCACTAGGGATGCAGCGGCCGCCGTGACTCAGAGGCAGCGAGCTACCCACTGAGCCACTGACGCGGCCTAGAATATCTATTGTACAAATTACATAAGCGATTTTGAATATTTTTTTGACCCGCTAGTTGGCCCGTTTTCTCATGCAGAGACAATTAAGGAAATGCTGGATGGAGTTGGAACTAAAAGTTCAAGGAACCCATTTCTGACATCGCGTAATCACTGGGTTACTGTATCTTGAGGTCCCGACACGAAAATTGATAATTTGCGTTTATGCATGCCTGGTCCAAGGAAACGCTCTATTGAGTAGACAATAAAGGTTTTCTGGGCTGGGGAATCTATTTCTGACTTAACCATCAACACTGGGTTACTGTATCTTGAGGTCCCGACACGAAAATTGATAATTTGCGTTTGTGCATGCCTGGTCCAAGGAAACGCTCTATTGAGTAGACAATAAAGGTTTTCTGGGCTGGGGAATATATTTCTGACATAACCATCGTCGCTGGGTTACTGCATGTTGAGATCCCGACAAGAAAATTGTTATTTTCTGTGATTTAGGTGTTTCTGTTGCAAGGAAACGATGAATGGACAAGCACTAAGGGTTTTCAGCATCAACGAATTCATTCAGGGCATAGCGAATGTTACTGGATTACTGTATATTTTGGTCCTGAATCGAATGTAAAAACTCATAAGTTTGATTACTTACTTTATCGAGCTTTTCCCTGCAACAGGAACGCCCAAATAGCAAAAAATAACAATTTTCTGGTCGGAACCTCAAAATACAGTAACCCCGCGATGATGGTTTGGTTATGTCAGAAATAGATTCCCCACCCCTGAAAACCTCTATTGTCTACTCAATAGAGCGTTTCCTTGCACCAGACATGCAGAAACGCAAAATAACAATTTTCGTGTTGAGACCTCAAAATACAGTATCCCAGTGATTATAGGTATGTCAGCAATGGATTCCCTGACCATGAAAGCCCTTAGTGCCTACTCTATCAGGAATTTCTTTGCCGCAGGAACAATGTAAATTTATGAAAAGTTATTTTCGTGCCAGGACCACATACTACAGTACCCAAATTGATTCAGAAAGTGAAATCGATTCAAAACACATAAAAGTACATTTTTAACCAAAGTGGAGGGCTTAAACTAAACAAAGTGGAGGGCTTAAACTTAACATAAAACCAGAGAAAAAATCACATGACCTAATTTCGGAAAAACCGGGATTACGGTATCAGGGTCAATGTTTCAGGGTTCTTATGTATGTGTCTCAATCGACGTAAAACAAAATTTTACACCATATATGTGAATTTCAGCCTGATCGGCTGAGTTGGTCCAGAGTTATTCCAATCCACCCCCCCCCAAGAAATCTGAAAATCGCCAAAAATGGCCATTTTTAGCATTTTCGGCCAAATTTGATTATGTATAACTCTGGAACCGTTCCAGCTAGAAAGAATATGAAATTTTTGAAATCCCCGTGATCTCTAGATTCTGAATCACTAAAAAATCGCATTCAGCTCAACTATAGAAAAAGCCGATTTTTCCCTTGCGCAAATTAGCGTTACAAGGGAACGTTGCGCAGATTAGGTTTCACCACAGTACAGAGCTCGACCGTGTCTACAACTTTGATCATGAGGCCCAAAGCGCTCCGACGCGCCGATAAGAAGTTATTCGCAAAAAACGCCGAGTGCACTGAATTTTGAAATGGACTATAGCTTCTTGATGTTGTGTTGGTTTACTGGAAGAGTAAACATTCCGTTGCTTCTCAACACCTGCACGGTAGACGACCGGTTGGACAGTAGACTACTGCATTTTCTACAGTACGTGTACAGTACTGTTGCATGCATATCATTACGCAAAATACGCATTGCATTTCAGAATTCGTATACGTACGCCTACTGTATACGCAAACAACAGTACCGGTATGAAAACGGAATCGATTTGCATATGCAAATTCCAAATTGTTTGGGTTCATTTTGAAAAGTATAGTGTATCGGGTCGTCTGTCGTCTCTAAATAGAACTAATCGTCTCTAAATAGAGCTAAATAATAATAATTTTAAAAAGCTCTGCAGATATCCCTCTCGCGCAGGGCCGTCAAATGTCCGATGAGCCAATTCGAATTTTTGGCCGGGAAAATGCGTGATGAACCCGTGCGAAGCTGAAAAAATTTTTCCGATGAAAACGCTGCGTGATGGAAAGAGTCATCAGGTTTTTCATCACGCATTTTTTTACTGGCCGCCACTTTAAATACCAGCTATGCGCAACGCTGTAGCATACAGCCGACACAAAGTGTGTGATGAAAATGAGTTATGGCTGCGCTGGCCGCATAACGCAAATGCGAAGCTGATCGAGGTGTAAATTTTGCGAAGCTGATCAGCTTTGCGTGATGAACCCGAGCGAAGCTGATCGGCAAATGCGTGATGAAAAATTGTCGCGTGCACCAATTGGTGCACCGTCTGCCCGCAAGAGATATGCGCACGCGGAGTGGTAAAAAGCGCTAAATATACCTGCAGTCAAGAAGACTCGAAGATTTGCGATCCGATCGCGTATCCACCCGGCTGATTCCTATCTTGCGATTACGTAGGTAAACAGGAACTTGTGCATGTTTAGTTCGCATGCCTATACATGCAAAGGCCTTAGGGCTTGTGAATGCGATGTGGGTTGTCCTCGGCCTTATCGCTCGAAACTATCACTGTGCAGAATGGTCACAAAATGAATGATTTATGGGTGGCGCGAATCTGATAGTTATCCTAGAGTCAACTCGGGCGTTGTCCCCTAGTGGATCTGCCTTGCTACCTTGATGATATCGTTCAGTTCAGAGCGGACTAAAGTGGCGTAAAAATGCTCTGAACGGCGATATAGAGGTGTACTATTATAGAGACCGAAATTTTGTCGCTTTGTAGACAAATTAAAAGTCTCTATTTTTACACGTTCTAAACTTTTCTCAAACCCAATTTTAGTTTCTCTAGCCCTAATTTGGCCCTACTCGTAACACTATTTGGCTTCTGAAACCCTAATCGGATTAAGAAGCCCCAATTTTGATTCTGAAAAGCGGGTTGGGTCGGGAAAGCCCTTTTCCGCCGCACATAAATGAATTAAATAATGTATACTTCCAGCGAAACCACCAAGAAAGTTGGTGTCGCGATGAGCTCAGGCCGGGAAATCGTTATCTCGGGAATTTCCGGTCGATTTCCGGAATCGGCCAACGTAAATGAATTGGCAGATAATTTGCTGGCTGGACGCGACTTGCTTACAAGTGACAACAGACGATGGGAACCAGGTGACTGCTTTTTACTCTATAGACCAAAACTTCCAAAAATGTGATTGTGAAAAAACAACTGGCACCGTACTGTAAGTGCTGTTTATAGTAGTACCCCCTATTTATTGTAAATGGCACTTAGTACCAAAAATCGCTAATTTGGGCTGAAATACAGTTAAAAGGTGCTGTTTAATACAGGCGATTTTGGAATTTTTTGTGTCTGAAATTGCAAAAAATCGCTTGTCAAAAAATCGGAGGGGGTCCCCATATCGGGGTCTGGCATAAGTCGGGAGGGGCGGCAGACCCCATACCCCCATTACATGTATGCTGAAACTATAAACAGCACTATACGGTAGTGTCCATAGGTAGACATTGTTTAGTTATAAAGCGTTGAAGTTAGACCAGTAGGGGGCCGTTCATAAACGACGTCGTTCCAAAATCCCGATTTTTCGGACCCCCCCTCCCCCCAAAATCGCCTTGCGTCGTTTCTTGGGAACCCCCCCCCCTATGGCGACGTCGTTTTCGGTTTACCCCCCCCCCCCCGATAAAAGGGCAGTACATACAGTACTGTCACGTTTTTTTGTTACCATACTGCGCAATCAATAGAATAAATCCCTACAACCACTCTGGAAAGCTTTTCTGTATGGAGAAACGTTTGACAGAATGTGCATAAATCGAAAATAATGTAATTGAAGTACCCTAAAATTCATAAAAAAGCGACGTCGTTTTTTGCTAACCCCCTCCCCCTCCTGGTGCGTCGTCTATCGTCGCATTTCAGCCGACCCCCCCTCCCCCCCTCTGGAACGACGTCGTTTATGAACGGCCCCTAGAGAGTGCCAAGCTCCTAACAATGTAATGTACCTAACAAAGCATCCAAGGATGGCGAGGGGGCTGGAAGCCCAAAATTGGTGGGGGAGCTTTTCCAGCAGAGGGTATCTGCATACATGTACTAGGGGGCTTGGGGGTTACCCCCTGCTGGAAAGGCCAGCCCCCTCACCCCTCCGAGACAGGTAAAGGGACCCCCGAGTCCGACCCAAAAATACAAGTACTGGTAGTGGCTGCAGTACTAACAAACTGGCTCAGAAATCACTAATTTTAGCCTAAAATGCGCTTGAAAAGCCTTTGGAAACCGAATTAGCGTTTCCACTGCTGATATTTAAGAGAAATCGGTGTTTTTTGGAAGCCTTTTTGTCACTTTTTGCTTGTTTTTAGCTCTAAAACGCTATTTGGCAGCTTAAAATAGCGATATTAGCTTCCTTACTGAAAAAACGTGCTAAAAAACCCATTTCCAGCCGTTTTGGAGCTTTTTGAAATTTTGGACCCCCTTTTGGGCGAAACCCCTCCTGAAGAAAAACCCCCTACCCCCTCCCCAGGTCGGCCCGGAGCTGTTACATGTATACAGTAGGTATCTGTCCGTTGTCGGCGAGAGCAAGCCCAACGGCAACATGGAGATTGCATTAAGTTTGGATTTTGAAAGATGCCACTGAATTTGGAATGATTGCAGGCTTTTTCGGACTGCCCCGACGAAATGGAAAGCTGAAGACTTTGGACAAGTTTGACGCTCAGTTCTTCGGCATCCATCATAAACAGGCTTCCAATATGGACCCTCAACTTAGAATCTTGCTGGAAACTAGCTATGAAGCCATTTTAGACGCAGGTACTGTAGGTACATTATTTCCGATTCAATTATACCATCCACATCTCCCTCGGCTACAGTAGAAGTGTGGTGCATTTTAGAAATTTGAAACTAAGTAAAGTAATGCTGTTCTGATAATTTTTAGCGGATAGCAGGATACCGAACGGACGGAGACCTTTACATAGGTACGTAGGTCTATCAGGGAGGGAGAGGGTAGAGGAGTACGTACTGTTATTCTACTAAAAAACAATATTAAAAACTCAGTAAATTTATAATTGTCCATAATTTAATTGTATTATTGAATTCAAATTCAAATTCCATTTAATCACTAATGCAGATCAATGTTGTAGTGGGCCCAGAGTTCTGTACTGTGGTCTAATCTAATCGTTCCCTGGTAATGCTAATTTGCGCAACAGAAAAAAGATCAGGTTTTTTCTGTAGCTTGGCTGAATGCGATTTTTTCAGTGACTTAGAATGTATAGACCTTGGGGATTCCGGTAATGCATTTGTATTGATTCTAGGTGAAACGGTTCCAACATTTGTGGACCCCAAAACTTGACAAAATGCCATTTTTCGGTGATTTTCAGAAATCGGGGCGGGTTTGGTGAGGAGAGGTGTAAAATTTAGTTTTACATCGATTCCGATACTCAGGAACCCGAAAACCTAACCGTTCTACTGCAACTACCATGCCTAACTTTTTCATCTTACAGTGTACTTTCCATAAAAAGTAATTTGCGCTACCCGTTTTCAGCCCACATTTTTTGCCGTTTTCGTATTTTTTAAACCGCGCAGGACTAGACCTATTTCTTTTTCAAATTTGAATATGTAGTCGTAGTTAGTAGTCTTCAAAAATCACCAAAAATATTTTGTAGTCTTAGTTAGTAGTCTTTAAAAACCCAAATTTTTAATATGTAGTCGTAGTTAGTAGTCTATTTGTAGTCTTTGAAATTTGTGCAAAAATTCCTTCAAATTCCAACTAAAGTAATAAAAAAGTCAGTGCTAACCATGAAAACGATGTGATTAGCAGCAGAAAACCAGTACGCACATATGCAATTGAATTCTCTGCTAGAAGTTTACCGAATTATTGACAAGAAAAAGAGATAGTGACAGCCTTTCAATGTACGTATGCTAAACACAACAAACAGCCGCTAAATCACAACAGGTCATTTACTCAGAGAACAGAAAGTGTCCATTGACGCGACACATAACTTCTGCTTCCAAATTGGTGTGGCTGAGAGAGTGTCGTTTTGTTCCCAAAGCATCAGCGCAATGATTAAACACTCGCTCTGATGGCGCCGTGGTTGCAGGCACGCACAGCAAGTCCAGTGCGAAAGGGCAATGTTAGGGTATTCCTGGAAACATGCATGTACTAGGGGGGTTTGGGGTTAGCCCCCCTGCTGGAAAGGCCAAACCCCCCTCACCCCCAACCCCCCCCCCCCCGAGACAGGTTAAGGGACCCCTCCCCCCGACCAAAAAATACAAGTGGTGGTAGTGGCTCCAGTATTAACAATCTGGGTCAGAAATCACTAATTTTTAGCCTAAAATTCACTTGAAAAGCCTTTGGAAACCGAATTTGGCGTTTCCACTGCTGATATTTAAGAAAAATCGGTGTTTTTGGAAGCCCTTTTTTGTAATTTTTTGCTTGTTTTTAGCTCTAAAACGCTATTTGGCAGCTTAAAATAGCGATTTTTAGCGGCCTTACTGAGAAAAACGTGCTAAAACGCATTTCCAGGCGTTTTGGAGCTTTTTGAAATTTGGAACCCCCCACCTGGTCGAACCCCCCCCTCGACCCCCCCCACCTGAGGAAACCCCCCCGTACCCCCCTCCCCCCAGGTCGGCCCGGAGCTGTTACATGTATGCCTGGAAATAATTGTTTCGTTGTTCTGCCGCTTTGCTCAGAGATTCCATTTCACGCAGATACGCGCTGTGAGTTAACTGGGCTCTGAATTGAATGTAGAACGAACGATACTCCGACTGCAAACTCTTTCATACTACTGACTACTAATTCACAAATTCAAAAAGTATTTTGTAGTCTATTTGTAGTCACTAAATTTGAAATAGTAGTCTTATCAATTTGTAGTCTTGATGACGTCACAAATGGCCAAAAATTAGTAGTTAGTAGTTAGTAGTCACTACAAAATAGGTCTACGCAGGACGGAACTTCCTTGCGCATCACTAATTATGGTACTAATTGCAGTAGCGCTCCGATCGCTGGCTCTGCTATACCGCGACTACGACTCAATCGGAAACGATGCGATAATTGTAATACACAGTAGCTGACTAGCCACCGTCAAACCTACGCGTGCTGTCGCTCACCGGTCGCTCACCGGTCGGTCGGTCGGTCGGTCGGTCGGTCGGTCGGTCGGTCGGTCGGTCGGTCGGTCGGTCGGTCGGTCGGTCGGTCGGTCGGTCGGTCGGTCGGTCGGTCGGTCGGTCGGTCGGTCGGTCGGTCGGTCGGTCGGTCGGTCGGTCGGTCGGTCGGTCGGTCGGTCGGTCGGTCGGTCGGTCGGTCGGTCGGTCGGTCGGTCGGTCGGTCGGTCGGTCGGTCGGTCGGTCGGTCGGTCGGTCGGTCGGTCGGTCGGTCGGTCGGTCGGTCGGTCGGTCGGTCGGTCGGTCGGTCGGTCGGTCGGTCGGTCGGTCGGTCGGTCGGTCGGTCGGTCGGCCAACTGGCTAACAATTTAGCATAAAGTACGTACATGCGCCAGCAGACGCCAACTCACGTTAATAACCAATACAGAGTTCAAATGTTGGTCATTTGACACTAATATATGACATTATGTAAGTGCCTGCCTGTTGTAGGAGTTGATCCGCAGACGATTCGAGGCAGCAAGACTGGTGTGTTTGTGGGCTGCAGCATGTCAGAGACAGAGTCAGTGACAGCCGATAAGATAGACAATATTGTTGGTTACGAGTTGATGGGCTGCACGCGTTCTATGTTCTCCAACAGGATCAGTTTCTCCTTTGACTTTCGCGGTCCAAGCTTCACTATGGATGCCGCTGGCTCCAGCTCTCTGCTAGCACTACAGCAAGCTATTGACTCTATGAGGAAAGGGGAGTGCAATGCTGCCTTGGTGTGTGGTGCCAGCCTTAATCTTCTGCCACATGGTTCCATGCAAATTTCCCGGCTCAATCTTCTCTCAGAGACGTCTCGCTCATTCGATCTCTTCGGTAAGTCTTTCTTGCTTCAACAACCTGATGGAGGGGTTTTTCATATCATAAATGCCATTTATACATAGTATGAATGAGAATGAAGTGTTTAGGGGATGGATACGCACGTAGTGAAGCAATAGGATCGGTGTTCCTACAGAGACGAGAAGCAGCTCTTCGATGCTATGCCACTGTACTGCATGCAAAGAGCAACACTGACGGATTCGTACAATCAGGTGGGGCGGTGTATATAAGATTTGGCCGCTCCTGTCAGCTGTGGCCAGCCAAAGTTTCTCTCAGATCAGGATCCCTTGAGAGCGATTTTCATCCGTTCTGGCGTGCAATTTTCAGTTTATTTTGGGCTCCAAAGTGCAAAAATTAGGCTTTTGGAACGCCGATTTATGGTTTCAAAGGATCGAATTAAGGTTTCGAATACTGTTTGTTGGAAAGTCCGGGTTAAAAAAACAGGTTCAGGTTCAAGTCAAGTCCAACATTGAAATTTCAGGTTCAAGTCCACTGATATGAGAAAAAACTGATATGATCCATAGTCCACTGATATGAAATCTTCTAAAAAAAACCTGGACAGTAGGTTCAGGTTCAAGTCCACTGATATGAGAAAGACTGTAGAAATTTTGCACTTTTTGCAACTTT
Source organism: Sabatieria punctata (assembly GCA_030248155.1). Taxonomy (NCBI): domain Eukaryota; kingdom Metazoa; phylum Nematoda; class Chromadorea; order Araeolaimida; family Comesomatidae; genus Sabatieria; species Sabatieria punctata. The sequence goes on from JASANB010003390.1 coordinate 130,709, forward strand.
TCTGAACCCCATAAGCGTCTCTTGACAGTGAAAGACCCAGATCAGACTTTTTATGGGTACGTAGTACTTTTCGTTTCTGACATTTTCAGTTTGAAAAAGGTATTTATAAACATGAAACGATTAAATTTCTGTGGAACCGAAAATTTTAGGAGTTTTGTCAAAAATTTCACCCAAAGTGTGAACCCATGCATGTAACTGGGGGGTCTGCCCCCACCCGACTTAGGCCAGACCCCCCCCCCCGATGGGGATAGCATAGTAACAAACCACATTTGAATTTTTCAATTTCCCACCCTCTTTTGAAAAACGATGGGAACAAAACAATATTCTGTAAAACTAAGCACACCATTGAATTGCTCAGGAAATTCTGCATCAGACAAGCTATAAACTTGTTTTATACAGTGAATTTTTTGACCAAAAAATTTTAAATTTATACTTTCATAAGCAAAAAATTTTGGGTTTTTGACCGATTTCATGGTCACCTGACCTAAACCTGAGAGGCCACAGAATTTTATTTGTTGTTTTAGAAACTAACTCTATTTAGCATCGAATTAACACCTTAATTTGAAAATCGGAATGTACCCCTTTTTCGCTATTTTGCATTTTATGGTGCCCACTCACTCAAATCCACCAACTGTCGATCAAGGGTTTTCGGCCACAACTCATGAACCGAGAGGTGCACGTCAAAATCGAATACACCATTCGATTCGCCATCAATTTCTACATCAGATACATTGTCTATTAGCAATCATTAGCTTAGGTTTTTGATTATTTGTGGCTTATACGATGCGATGCCACAGAATTTTATTTGCTGCCTAAAAAACTAACTGTATTTAGCATCGAATTAACCCATTAATTTGAAAATCGGAATGTACCCCTTCTTCGCTATTTTGCATTTTATGGTGCCCACTCACTCAAATCCACCAACTGTCGATCAACGGTTTTCGGCCATAACTCATGAACCAAGAGGCGCACGTCAAAATCGAATACACCATTCGATTCGCCATCAATTTTTGCATCAGACGCACTGTTACTGTTAGACTCTATTTGAATGTTTAGTGAAAAAAAGTTGGATCTACCTATTTTCCCTAGTTGATGTTAGATCAACAGTTTTCGGTCCATAACTCATGAACCGAGAGGCGCACTTCAAAATCTTCTACACCATTCGATTCGCCATCAATTTCTGCATCAGGAGCGCCATCAAGTTACTCTACTAGAATTTTTAGTGCCAAAATTTGAATCTTTTCCTTTTCCATAGTTGAACTTAACTAAACAGGCGTTATGTTACACTAGGTTTTTTGTGATTTCTAACGCATTTGTGTGTTTGTTCAATAGGCTCTCATTCTATTGTTTAGAATGCGATTTTATAATAAACTTAAAAGACCACTTGCCAGTGTACCTGCCCGGGAAGCTGAGAATTGCATGCGAACAGTGACCAAGACCGATCCAAAAGGTGTTAGCCACAAACGCTTTAGTATTGAAGAACGTATCCTTTCGCCAAATAGCGTCCTACTTTTCGAGAAGGAGGGCTCAGTTCCAGCGCTGTAAAGCGGAAAAAATCTGATGATGACTGTGTTGCAGAAAGCAAGTTACCAGCCCAGGACGCAATTGATGAATCTGCTTTATGAAGTAACATTTTTCTGTCAAACCTTATCCAATTAATTTACACATTTGCCTGCATTTAGGGAGACGATTTTGTCTGGTTGCCAGAGGATGAGGTAATGTATGGAATCAAATTAGAAAAAGAGCTCTGGATTTCATCAGATGCAACTACACCTTATCCTTTGGGTACGGTTTTGACCAAGGCGCCTGATGTGAAACACACAGCGCAAGTTTCAGCAAGGTGCTCAGTCAGTATTCAAAAAACCACAACCGCGCTATAAGCAAGATGATCACAGCTTTCGATTCTGATGTAACTGTTTGCCCTGTTCTGTGTATAGCTAGGATACCTGGTCCAAATGTGATCAAACCATGTACACATAGTTAAGATAATGTGCAGAAAACGTCAAACCAATCAAATTTCTTTTTGGCAATGGCCAGACAAAAATGAAAGCACTGTTGTATTAATTTAGTAAGCTTAGTTTGTATATGGAAATAAAAAGACCCAATTATTTGGCACTAAAAATTCAAGCAGAGTAACATTGATGGCGCACCTGATGCAGAAATTAATGGCGAATCGAATGGTGTAGAAGATTTTGAAGTGCGCCTCTCGGTTCATGAGTTGTGGACCGAAAACTGTTGATCTACAGTTAACCACCTTCTGTGAGTGTCTACCATAAAATGCAAAATAGCGAAGAAGGGGTACATTCCGATTTTCAAATTAATGGGTTAATTCGATGCTAAATACAGTTAGTTTTTTAGGCAGCAAATAAAATTCTGCGGCATCGCATCGTATAAGCCACAAATAATCAAAAACCTAAGCTAATGATTGCTAATATCAACTAAGGAAAATAGGTAGATCCAACTTTTTTTCACTAAACGTTCAAGTAGAGTCTAACAGTAACAATGTATCTGATGTAGAAATTGATGGCGACTCGAATGGTGTATTCGATTTTGACGTGCACCTCTCGGTTCATGAGTTGTGGCCGAAAACCCTTGATCGACAGTTGGTGGATTTGAGTGAGTGGGCACCATAAAATGCAAAATAGCGAAAAAGGGGTACATTCCGATTTTCAAATTAAGGTGTTAATTCTATGCTAAATAGAGTTAGTTTCTAAAACAACAAATAAAATTCTGTGGCCTCTCAGGTTTAGACCATGAAATCGGTCAAAAACCCAAAATTTTTTGCTTATGAAAGTATAAATTCAAAATTTTTTGGTCAAAAAATTCATTGCATAAAATAAGTTGATAGCTTATCTGATGCAGTAATTCAATGGTGAAAATTCAATGGTGTGCTTAGTTTTACAGAATATTGTTTTGTTCAGAAGTTATGGTCGGTAAACCATTTGCGGCGTCTTCCCATCGTTTTTCAAAAGAGGGTGGGAAATTGAAAAATTCAAATGTGGTTTCTTACTATGTGAGGGAAGGGCTATCCAACGATATATAAAGTTCAAAGATCCAACAAAGTTGGGGCAACTGGTACCATACATGTAGCTGGGTTTTCGGCTGGGGGGGGTTTTTTCCAGATCCAAAATAGGGTTTCAGCACTATTTCCAAAGGGGGTTTCAGCGACCTTTTTTTGGTGTCCAAAAGTGGGTTTTAGCGACCTTTTTTTGGGCTCAAAACAGGGTCTTGAGGACTAAAAATCGGGTAAAAATTCTGTCAGAAGTGCAAAAATTCCCTTTAAAACCCTATTTATTGGTTTAAAATGTGCAGAAAATCCTATTTTTTATTAAAAACGTGCAAAAAACATGTTTTTGCTTTAAAACGCGCCAAAAAAGCTCTATTTTATTCGACATAATACAGCTAAAGTGCATTTCTGGAACCCTATTTAGAGATTTTGAAACAAAAATTAGGGCACTGAAACCCTGTTTAGGGTTTTTGAGACCCAAATTAGGGTTCCGGAACCCTATTTAGGGCTTTTGAAACCCAAATTAGGGTCCCGGAACCCTATTTAGGGTTTCAGAAACCCTGTTCAGTCTCTGTGAAACCCAAATTAGGGTTCCGGAACCCTATTTAGGGTTTTTGAAACCCAAAGTAGGGCTCCGGAACCCAAATTAGGGTTTCAGAAACCCAAATTAGGGTTTCAGAAACCCAAATTAGGGTTCCGGAACCCTATTTAGGGCTTTTGAAACCCAAATTAGGGTTCCGGAACCCTATTTAGGGTTTCAGAAACCCAAAGTAGGGCTCCGGAACCCTATTTAGGGTTTCAGAAACCCAAATTAGGGTTCCGGAACCCTATTTAGGCTTTCAGGTACCCAAAACAGGGTTTCGGAACCCTATTTAGGGTTTCTGAAACCCTAAATAGGGTTCCGGAGGCATTACTTTGGGTTTCTGAAACCCTAAATAGGGTTCCGGAACCCTATTTAGGGCTTTTGAAATGCTAAATTACGGTATATAAGTCTTGAAACCCTGAATTTTAGCAGTTTGTAACCCAAAATAGGGTTTCAGAAAAAACCCCCCCCAGAATTCGGCTGGGGGGGGTTTTTTTGCCGAAAATCGGGCCTGGGGGGGGCTAAACCCCCCCAAAACCCCCCCCTCCTACATGTATGACTGGTACATATGGGAAGTTGGTATTTACAGAAATCACGTCTTAAAACGCGCAAAAATGCTCTATTTTATTCGACATAAAACAGCTAAAATGCATTTCTGGAACCATATTTAGAAATTTTGAAACCCAAATTAGGGCTCTGAAACAGGTACAAGAAAAAGTGACTTTTCACTTATTTGTTGAACGTAATTGGCAAGTGTTATACACCGTTGCATAGCTTGAGATGTTGCGAAGAGGTTGGCGCAGACTGCACTGCAATGCGTTGCTATAGTATGTAAAGTCATAGCCAGTCTAAGCCGGACTGTCAGAAAAAGGGTTAGCAAAAGTTTAAACGCACTTAAAAAATCCCACAAAATCCGACTCAGCTCTTTCAAATAAAAGTTGTACAGACACCTAAATACATAATATGTAGGAAATAATAAATAACAAGACAAGTTTGATGCTTTGCCATGATTCAGTTAGCCCTGTTGTGCTTTTTGTCCAATTGGCATGCAGAAGATTGAACCTGCTATGGTGCCTTGTATCAACGCGATCTCTAGCACCAGAGTGCCAGTAACACCTTGACAGATCAAACATACTAACATCTGGTGTATGTTAGAAAGTCTGGCATGCATGAATTTCAAGCTTTTTAGAAGTTACAAGTCATAAACGTTTTAAAAAAAACGTTTACTTACAATGCACGTGCACACCACAGACGCAGTAATAACCCCAAAGGGCCACATGCAAAGCAATCACCCGGGCCGAACCCCACTATGTGTCACACGCTGGCCGCATTGGAGCCGACATTGCTCACCACTACGCCACAGACGCAGACGTTGGTAATTATGGGCTCCAACCAGGTAATTAGAGTGAATCTGCTAGGCAACGGCCACATTGTTATGGTTTATGAGGTGCATATCTGACTCAGCTGCCTGGTTTTATGAAAAATAGCATGAGCAAAGACATGAGAAGCCCTAAAAGGCCAGAGAAGCTGAACACAGTAAAATTGGGACCTTTACTATCATAGTCAAGCATGAGTGAGCCAAGATTCAGTGCACCAATGGCAGAAGCATTCACTGAAGCAGCCATAGGTCATCTTAAAATTAACAGATGATGGAATTCCATATCCATGGGATCACACAATGCATTTCAGTTAAAAACGCAAGTTTTTTAAAGCAGGGTTGATGTCTCCTGGTCAAATTACCCTCACAGTTGCCGTCAGTTGATTATTGTGGCTCATTACTGGATATTCAGTATGTTATTTATAGTGCTGTTAACTGAGTAAGGTGCCTAAATGGCATGTTCCGGTATTTTTGCATAAGAGAAACAATTGTTCATGTATAAACCATATGAGTTAACCCATGTTGCAGTCAGTATTGGGACCTTTACTCTTTCTAATCTATGCCAATGATCTTTTCTCTGTGGTTCAAAATTGTAATTTGAAACTTTATGCTGATGACGCTAAATTGTATGTATGCTTTGACAAAAATACTGATGTTTTTAATTTGCTCCAAGCAAACCTGAACAGGGTGTATGATTGGTCTAATCTTTGGCAACTACAGTTGTCACTATCAAAGTGTGATGTAATTCATATTGGTTAAAGTAACCCTTCTCATAACTATGTAATTGGCGATACAATTTTAAGTAATAGGACAACAATAACCGATTTAGGCGTTATTGTATCTGATGATCTGAAATTCCATAAGCACATTGATCATATCTGTGCTAAGGCTAGACAACGGATACATTTGCTCTTTCGAGTGTTTAGAACAAAATCGGAAAAAGCACTAATAAGGGCGTATAATTCATATGTAAGACCTATACTGGAATATTGCTCCCCAGTCTGGAACCCTACTTATGTGGGTGATAAGGACAAACTAGAGAAAGTCCAAAAAATGTTTACTCGAAGGTTATATTATAGATTGTATCCAAATCAGGAGAGACCTTCATATGGGGTTCGTTTAGATAGGTTTAAGTTAGAGACGTTAGAAAAACGACGGTTGATAACTGACTTAAAAATGTGTTACCGTATTAACAGTGGGCATAGTTGTCTCTCCTTTGACAAATTTTACTCACGGCCCCGGCGAATGTCGCGACATCACAGAAACTCAAGAGCTCTCTATATGCCTAGGTTTAGGATTGACGTGAGAAAACACGCCTTCTCTATAAGAACTGTACCATGTTGGAATAACCTTTCAGAATTTGTGGTTCAATCGGAGACTCTGGGTCTTTTTTCTAACCGCTTACAAACCGCTGGCTTGGGAGACTTTTTGAGTAATGACAGGTGGGATTAAGAGGCCAATGGGCCCTTCCCTTCCTCTTCTTCTGCAATAATCCTTGCACTAAAAAAAGAAAATTATGGAACTATGCGTCTGTAATGATTTTGGTTATTTTCTGTGTTTTCTTTTGTTCACTCGTTGCTACGTATGTATGTGTTGTAGATGATAAACTTTTCTATCCTATCCTATGTTTGTTGGTTGTAGTCGATTACAAACACTGAGAAGACCAGAATACTAAACCTCAGTGTGACAGATGTGGAACAGTAACGATCTGTCAACCTTAATCTGATTAAAAATGTTCTGTTTTCGTGGTTCTGTTATTATAAACACAGTTTGTTTAGCCTGATTAGCAGTCTCAGTCTCTTACACATCCATCACAAGTTTGAGAGAGTTCAAAACCATTCAAATTGTAGACCTTGTACACAGACCAGACCAATTTCACCATGATGAGATGTGTTACGATCAATTGCGGTACAGTGCGACTGAATTATTCCAAAGCATCAGAGTTGTCCTGTTGTTCATTAATTAACATACATGTCGCTGGGTTTTTCCGTGGACCTTTTTCAAATCCCAAATAGGGTTTTGGGACCACGTCTAAAGTGGGTTTTGCGACCTTTTTCTGGGGTCCAAAGGTGGGTTTTGTCGACCTTTTTTTGGGGTAAAAAGTGGGTTTTGTCGACCTTTTTAGGGATTCTGGGGCGAAAAATGGCTTCAAAACCCAATTTGGACCGAAAAAGGCGTTAAAAACCCTGTTTTTGCATTAAAAATGTCTTAAAAACCGTGTTCCGGTTGAAAAAAATGCCTTAAAAACCAAATATTGAAGCAACGAATGTAATAAAAAGCTGTTTTACGCTCAAAATACGTATTGAATATGAGTTTCAGCGAAAAAATACAGATTGAAATGGATTATATTGACTAAAAATAGTTCAGAGAACCCTAATTTTGATTGTAAGGCACGCGGAAAACCCTGTTTTGACTACTGTTGTTTGTGTATACACATACACATTTACCATACACAAAAATACACATTGTTTTTTCAATGTGTATACACATACACATACACATACACATTGAAAATTCCGATACACATTACCATACACAAACAGTACTCAAAATGTGTATTTTTGTGTATGTGTATTTGATCAGCAAAAGTCGATAAAATTTCGAACTGAATGGTAAAATTTCGGTGTTTTTGCTCCAGTAATAATCAGTAGATATCCTCATAAAGCCTTCAAATGACCTAAGTAACTCGATTTCAAAGCTATCCAAGGGTTCAAGCAGTAGACATTGAGAGATTTCATTTTCCTAGCATTTCTGTCTAAAAATCTACAAAAAAATTTGCATTTTCAGTACAATACACATACACAAATATACACAAAAATACACATTGTTTTGCTGAATGTGCATACACAAATTACCATACACATTCGAAGGTAGATGTGTATACACTTACACATACACAAACGGAAAATCCAATACCAAACAACAGTAGTGTTGACTTATAAGATAACTAAAAAAAACCCTATTTAGTGATTTGAATGCAGTTCTTAAACCCTGTTTAGGGTTTCTAATCAACCCAAAAACCCTTTCTAGGCTTTCTAGCCAGTGCTAAAACCCTGTTTAGGGTTTCAAAGTAACCTAAAAACCCTAATCAGGCTTTGAAAGTAACCTAAAAACCCTAATCAGGGTTTGAAAGTAACCTGAAAACCCTAATCAGGGTTTAAAAGTAACCTGAAAACCCTAATCAGGGTTTAAAAGTAACCTGAAAACCCTGTTTAGAGTTTCAAAGTAGCCTAAAAACCCTAATCAGGGTTTAAAAGCAACCTGAAAACCCTGTTTAGGGTTTAAAAGTAACCTGAAAACCCTGTTTATGGTTTCAAAGTAACCTGAAAACCCTAATCAGGGTTTGAAAGTAACCTGAAAACCCTAATCAGGGTTTCAAAGTAACCTAAAAACTCTAATCAGGGTTTGAAAGTAACCTGAAAACTACTGTTATTTTACTATAGTGTAGTAAAACAAAAATTAGTAATACTAGTGGTATTTTACTAGTACTAAAATAATAGTAAAAAGTAAAATTAAGAGCCAATAGTAAAGTAAAAATTAAATTAAATTACCAAACGGCGTCAATAGTAAAATAGAAATTTTACTACTATTTTACTAGTTTTTGGTGAATTCGAGCCAAAATCTCGATCAATTTTGCAATAAAATATGTCTGGGTGTACTTTCGCCAGCCAAATTTCACGCATTTTTGTCTATAAAATTCTGGAGGCGTAGTGGAAATTCCTCCGATAGAAACTCCTCCGGTGGAAATTCCTCCGGCCAGAACTCCTCTGGTTGATATTCCTCCGAGTGGAAATTCCTCCGTTTTGAATTCCTCCTGATGAAAATTCCTCCGTTGAAAATTCCCCCTTCTGAAATTCCTCCGTTTTACATTCCTCCGCTTAAAATTCCTCCGTTTAAAATTCCACCTGGTGGAAATTCCTCTGAACATTATCCTGATTCTGAGGCCTTTTCTGTATCATTGTGCTAGCATTGCATTTGATCTGTACCGTCTGGGTAGGGTACAGTTCGGTGTGGCCGTTTGGGTGTGGGTCGTTTGGGTGCGGCCGGTTCGGTGTGGGCCGGTTGGGTGGGTGACCCGTTTCGGTGCAGGGCCAGTTCGGTGTGGGTAGGTTTGGTGTGGGTCGGTTGGGTGCGACATAGTTCCGGCAGGTCCGTGTGGTGCTTTGAGTGGGGAGACGGTCATTTCGGTGCCGACGTTTCGGTGCCGTTCATTTCGGTGCCGACGTTTCGGTGCCAGATCATTTCGGTGCCGGTTCATTTCGGTGCTGATTCATTTCGGTGCCGGTTCATTTGGGTGCCGTTCATTTGGGTGCCTCACAAAAAATGTTTGGTAACTTGGTTTCAAATTAGTGATGCAAGTGGTATCCGGTATTATTTGGTATTATTCGGTATTATTTGGTATTTTCAAGGTATTTGGTATTATTTGGTATTTTTTATACCAAATAATACCAAATAGTTTAAATAACTAAACAGTTAGCTTTTAAGCGATAAATTCTGCATATTTTGCGACTGTATACCATGTCAGAGCTCTTCTGTTCAGAGTTTTCTCTTTATTTCTAATTTACTAAAAGTTTAACAATGCAGCTACGCAGAACAAAGACGTCTCTTTACCGTTTTTGAGCAACAAAACAATAATGAATTCTGACCAGTTTAGCTTATAACAAACAACCATTCATGGAAAATTCAAATATACAGTGGCGGCCAAAAGTTTGGACGCACCCCCAAAATTTTCAGTTTCCTGTTAATAACACCTGTTCTGTTTGCAGTTTGCGGATGAAGTTGCGTGCTAAGTTTGTGCATAAGTTTGCTTGTTCTTTATTGTTGCAAGGTTGCTCCGTTTTTTGAAAAATCAGTTGGTGTGTCCAAACTTTTGTCCACCTTTTTTCTGGGGTCTTTGGAAAATGGATTCATACTACAGCAACGTGAGGGGGACCAAACCCCATATGGTTTCAGGTTATGCAGGGCTACTATGCACAAACTTAGCATGCAACTTCATCTGCAAACTGCAAACAGAACAGGTGTTATTAACAAGAAACTGAAAATTTTGGGGGTGCGTCCAAACTTTTGGCCGCCACTGTACGTGTCTTCCACATAATTGTTGTTGTTGATAGCCGCCATCCAGCTATAGCCCCAAGAAAGCGCGCGTAGCAATTGGGTCGGTCCATAGGTCCTGAACCGTCAGGAGGAGGAGTAGGTCTGGTTGCACAGTCAAATAGATGGCTGGTAGTGTGCCGTTCGAGGTTGCAGTCAGGACACAGCTCCGAAATGTCGGGGTACAGGCGGTGCTGATAAGAGCATAGGAACCCGCTGTATCCCGAGCGTAGCTGGGCCAGAGTAGTGCGCACTTTTCTGGACAGAGTGGCTTCAGATGTGTTGATTGGTGGGGGCTCAGTCAGCAGAACCGTGTCCAGAAACTCTGTGTCTTGTCATGGGACTGTGTGCCTCCATGGCAATAAAGATGGGTAGCTTAGTCCATTATAATACAGTATAGCATTCATTTGAAACCAAGTTACCAAACATTTTTTGTGAGGCACCCAAATGAACGGCACCCAAATGAACCGGCACCGAAATGAATCAGCACCGAAATGAACCGGCACCGAAATGAACTGGCACAGAAACGTCGGCACCGAAATGAACGGCACCGAAACGTCGGCACCGAAATGACCCCAACCCCTTTGAGTGTGACCTGTTCAGTTCCAATTAGGAGGCTAATGAGAGGTGTCAATCACTCACACAATAGATCTGAGACAGCATACTTATGCCGGAAGGCATCAATTAGGCATTATATTTGTAGAAGAAGAAGAAAGTTTATTCAGTAGCACAGCATACCCTACATACGTACTTCTAAGCAGTAGGCGGGCTGGACCGATTGACCGGCTCGAAAGCCCTCCCACACAAAAACTTTGATAAATCCAATTTGGCCAATTGTAGTGCGGTTTGATACTAATTTGTGCAAGTATAGGTAGTTATGTAAAGCTACACTTAAACGCTGAAAAGCTTTCTGGTTACATTAGATTTCCTGATTGTTTAGGTCACAAAACTTAGAAAAGCTATGTCTTTTTTCTCGCATCTAGGATGGCTAACAAACTGGTCGTGCATTTATTGAGTCAACCAGTTGACGAACTGATCGGTCGGTGAAACTGATCAGCATTCCTATCAATATCCAGGGCAACCGTCTGTGTCGGTCAGATCACATTGACCAGCTTAGTACGGCCGCCGGTACTCGCGACTGCAGTTTCATGGCTCCCACTTTTAAAACTGACGCAGCAGGTGCTAGTCACCCTACTGCCTCTACAGTAATTAACTGAAAGTCCGTACGCATAACTCTCTAGGTAGCAGCACATCATTATAAGTTCATCGATCAACATTCTAAAATCAGTGTATTCGTGGTTCTAACGGAATAAAAAAGCGTGTGTATTTGAATACTGAGTTGTGAGTAAGAAGAGTAAATTTTCAGTACAAAGAACTCCTCTCTCCTTGCCTTTAGGATCAAAAGAATACAGCATTGTTGGAGCAAAAGAAAATACAAAGCAAATGCAGGTTGTGTCTGAGTGGTAGGTGGTAGAGCAACACAAAGCCAAACAAACCGAACCGACCTGCACCGAACTGGCGCACACCGAATCGACCCACACCGAAACGGGACACACACCAAACCGGCCCACACCGACCCGGCCGCACCCAAACGGCCCACACCCAAACGACCACACCAAACTGGGCGGCACCCGTACCGTCTTTGGTCTTTGATTGACATGTTAGTTGAATGTTACTCTATATAATAGCGTGTTTATTGCCTGTCAGTCAAGAGATAATTGGTTCACTTATCGCCTGGGGCGGACAACAGGAACTGGCTAACTTTGTTAATGAGGTTTTGGCCGCTGGGCACCAATCAGCGTAAAGGTTGCTGGTTGCCGGACCGGTAATACTGTGGCTAGGCTACCTGCTCCTTGACGTATCCGGATCTCGTACACGCCTGTTAACATGGCGGAGCGGGTTGTTGAATTCGACTATGATGTGGCAGGCTCAGAAAGAGGAAAACCTCTCTTGACCTGCCGGGGTTACCGTTACGCTGTAAAGGAACTGAATCCCCCAGCCAAGCCGCGTCGTTGGCTCAGTGGGTAGCTCGCTGCCTCTGAGTCACGCCGGCCCCTGCATCCCTAGCGGTTGTAGTGGTTCATTCTCTCGGCGCGGCAAGTTTCTTGCTGCAAAGAGTTGGTCGTCGGCACAACGCTCCACCCAGGCCACCGAAAGCTGGTTACAGCGAGTAGGTAAAATGGGAACCAACTGGATCTGCCGTTGCACCGAAGCCGCTCCACAAAGCATGCCGCGTTGGGAAGAACATCTACGATGTCAGAAGCTGTCTGAGAAACCAACTATGCTGGGGAGCCCTCGGCCATCGGGAGCTGTCAGCATCATGGCATCGACACGCCGGCCGCCCTCCTGGTGACCGGCACCCAGCAGCATGGCTAGGAGTGGCTGGCAGTGAAAGAAGGGCAACGTCCAAGATGACGAATCATGGGGAAGCGAAATGGACCTTGAGTCTGATCGCAGGCCGTGAGGCCCCCTGCACATCGGATCGGATCGGATCGGATCCCCCAGCCAATCGAGTCATCTGGACCTGGGCGTCCACAAACCAGTGGACAGGGCGCGTTTGGACCGATGGCGGAACGCCCAGCTATGTACGTGTTACACCGCTCGGAACACGTGCCCAGCCCAGCTGCCTGTCCTATTTGCCTGGAGTGAAAGCCAAGAGTCAAGCGCAAAAGTTGGCCAAGGAGGTTCGGTGCAAGCCTTACATTAGTCCTAGAGAGCTATACAAACACCGTTAGTTCTTGTTTTGACAGTTACACTATAAAAATGTCGCTCTCTGAGATACAGTAGGCTACTTAGTGTATTATTGTACTCGTACGATTAAATTCAGTTAGCTCTACGGAACCTACAGTAGGTACTGAACCATCCCATGAACACCGGCAGGCCTAATTGCTGTGCGCGCGGTGAACGCTCCTTGTTCGTCGGCAATTTTAAACTCGCTTCCGGTAGGCGGACTAAGGAGGGAAGACTGTCGGCTACTGTTGTTTGGGTATTTGGTTTTCAGGAATCGGTTCGGCATTGGTAGGTGTTCAAAAAATACCGGTATGCTAGTATATTTATCAGGTAGTGGTTAAAAAATTGCTTAGACCCATTCCGAATCCGCTACTGTCACTATCACTGAATCAATACTACATTCTTGTAGTCCCTTACACTACACTCTTGCGGTACTACAAAACATGAAGACTGTGTATACGTAAACTGGTAATGACACACTGTATAAACACGGCATTGGAACCTTCGAGGGGAACTTAAGTTGAAAAGGGGAATTTCCACCAGGAGGAATTTAAAACGGAGGAATTTTTAACGGGGGAATTTCAGAAGGGGGAATTTAAAACGGGGGAATTTTCACCAGGAGGAATTTAAAACGGAGGAATTTCCGCCAGGAGGAATCTGAAACGGAGGAATTATTTTCGGAGGAATCATAAACGGAGGAATTTCAACCAGAGGAATGTCCACCGGAGGAACTTTTTTCGGAGGAATTTCCACCCAACCATTCTGGAGAACTTTATATCGTGATTAAATTCAGCAACCGTTTGGCACCAACATCAATTACTCTTGAGATTTTGGCATAATTTATGCAAAATTGCACCTAATGACTATTATGAAACAAGAAATTGGAGGTTTTCCTGCTCATCTGCTTGTTAAGAAGTTAAGAACAATATTTGGGCTTGTTAAACAATAAGAAGTTCTACTAACTTTTAGTTGATTAACGCAAAAACAGCTTCCTAAACCTAATCAGGGATCATCGTTTTCGATTTTTCTAGATTAACTTTTCAGGTTATCATAAATATTTTTTCGATTTTGACATGTCCCAATTAGTATTGGGTATTGGGGGGCAAAAACCCCAATACCCAATACCCAATACATCGAAAACACCCCAATACACCCAATACCCAATACCAGTTCGCACTCTATTTCAAAGTAACCTAAAAACCCTAATCAGGGTTTGAAAGTAACCTGAAAACCCTGTTTAAGGTTTCAAAGTAGCTTAAAAACCCTAATCAGGGTTTGAAAGTAATCTGAAAACCATAATCAGGGTTTCAAAGAAACCTAAAAACCCTAATCAGGGTTTGAAAGTAACCTGAAAACCCTGTTTAGGGTTTGAAAGTAACCTGAAAACCCTGTTTAGGGTTTCAAAGTAACCTAAAAACCCTAATCAGGCTTTGAAAGTAACCTAAAAACCCTAATCAGGGTTTGAAAGTAACCTGAAAACCCTAATCAGGGTTTAAAAGTAACCTGAAAACGCTAATCAGGCTTTGAAAGTAACCTGAAAACGCTAATCAGGCTTTGAAAGTAACCTAAAAACCCTAATCAGGGTTTGAAAGTAACCTAAAAACCCTGTTTAGGGTTTCAAAGTAGCCTAAAAACCCTGTTTAGGATTTCAAAGTAGCCTAAAAACCCTGTTTAGGGTTTCAAAGTAAGCTGAAAACCCTGTTTAGGGTTTCTAAGTAGCCTAAAAACCCCAATCAGGGTTTGAAAGTAACCTGAAAACCCTGTTTAGGGTTTCAAAGTAGCTTAAAAACCCTAATCAGGGTTTGAAAGTAATCTGAAAACCATAATCAGGGTTTCAAAGAAACCTAAAAACCCTAATCAGGGTTTGAAAGTAACCTGAAAACCCTGTTTAGGGTTTCAAAGTAACCTAAAAACCCTAATCAGGCTTTGAAAGTAACCTAAAAACCCTAATCAGGGTTTGAAAGTAACCTGAAAACCCTAATCAGGGTTTAAAAGTAACCTGAAAACCCTGTTTAGGGTTTCAAAGTAGCCTAAAAACCCTAATCAGGGTTTAAAAGTAACCTGAAAACCCTGTTTAGGGTTTTAAAGTAACCTGAAAACCCTAATCGGGGTTTGAAAGTAACCTGAAAACCCTGTTTAGGGTTTCAAAGTAGCCTAAAAACCCCAATCAGGGGTTGAAAGTAACCTGAAAACCCTGTTTAGGGTTTCAAAGTAGCCTAAAAACCCTAATCAGGGGTTGAAAGCATACATGTAGTTGGGGGAATGGGGGGTATTTCCCCCCCAGGCCCGATTTCCGGAGAAAATTCCCCCCCAGCCGGATTCTGGGGGGGGGAATTTTTTGAAACCCTATTTTGGGTTTGTAAACCTGCAAACAGGGTTCCAGAAGCCCTGATTAGGGTTTCAGAAACCCAACTTGGGTTCCGGAGCCATAGTTTGGGTTTCAAAAACCCTAAATAGGGTTCCGGAACCCTGTTTTGGGTTTCAAAAACCCTAAATAGGGTTCCGAAACCCTGTTTTGGGTTACTGAAACCCTAAATAGGGTTCCGGAACCCTAATTTGGATTGCTGAAACCCTAATTTGGGTTTCTGAAACCCTAAATTGGGTTCCGGAACCCTAATTTGGGTTACTGAAACCCTAATTTCGGTTACTGAAACCCTAAATAGGGTTCCGGAACCCTAATTTGGGTTTCTGAAACCCTAAATAGGGTTCCGGAAACCTAATTTGGGTTACTGAAACCCTAATTTCGGTTACTGAAACCCTAAATAGGGTTCCGGAACCCTAATTTGGGTTTCTGAAACCCTAAATAGGGTTCCGGAACCCTAATTTGGGTTACTGAAACCCTAATTTCGGTTACTGAAACCCTAAATAGGGTTCCGGAACCCTATTTTGGGTTACTGAAACCCTAAATAGGGTTCCGGAGCCCTAATTTGGGTTCCTGAAACCCTAAATAGGGTTACTGAAACCCTAAATTGGGTTCCAGAACCCTAATTTGGGTTTCTGGAGGGCCGAAATAGGGTTCCGGAACCCTAATTTCGGTTACTGAAACCCTAAATAGGGTTCTAGAACCGTAATTTGGGTTCCTGAAACCCTAAATAGGGTTACTGAAACCCTAATTTGGGTTACTGAAACCCTAAATTGGGTTCCAGAACCCTAATTTGGGTTTCTGGAGGGCCGAAATAGGGTTCCGGAACCCTAATTTCGGTTACTGAAACGCTAAATAGGGTTCTAGAACCGTAATTTGGGTTTCTGGAGGCCCAAAATTGGGTTCCGGAACCCTAGTTTGGGTTTTAAAATCTCTAAAGAAGGTTCCAGAAATGCATTTTAACTGTATTATGTCGAATAAAATGGTTTTTTGCACGTTTTAGAGCAAAATTAGCTTTTTTTGCACATTTTAAATTAAAAATAAGGTTTTTTCCGCGTTTTACAGCAAAAATAGGGTTTTAAACGGAATTTTTGCACTTCAGACAGGATTTTTACCCCATTTTTAGTCCTCAAAACCCTTGTTTTGAGCCCAAAAAAAGGTCGCTGAAACCCACTTTTGGACACCAAAAAAAAGGTCGCTGAAACCCCCTTTGGGCATAGCCCTGAAAACCTATTCTGCCCAAAAATGGTAAAACGACCTAACTTCAAAATTCATCTTTTCGAGAAAAGCCGAAAGGTGCAAAACGGGGGGCAAACAAGTGAAAAATCTGGGGGCGGGTCTGAAAGAAATTTGTCGTTATTAGAAAATATAATTAAACAGGATAGCGCGACCCAAAATTCAGGTATCAATGGCCCCAATTTCTTTAGAATATCCATCTTCCAATCAGCGAAAATTCCTATAGGTTAATCTTCAAGGTGGGCCGGCAAGAGTTGAAATGGATGCACTGTTTGCAAATCAATGTGCAGCAAAATTAACTGTCTAAGTCTACTTTCGTTCCATCTATCAGTATATCAGCTTCTCTAACATATGAACTGGCCTTGGCAGCTGGAGCATCCCTCAATTTAGATAATATTTTGCTCCTTACATAGACAAGCATTGGAGTAATACCTTTCCGGCACTTTTGCAAAATGCAGCTTTCCAGTACGTTTGAACAAATATATTTTTCCAGGTGCTGGAGAGGGTAGATTTGTTGAGGGCCATATATGTGATATATGCAAATTTTCTTGCAGCAGTTTGCTTTTTTGTTTTAGATTGCCAAATTTGGTCTTTTCTGTTGTTTTTCTAACAATTCAGAGTCAGTCTGGCCTATTATACATAGCAAAAGTCCATTTTTTAGCTGAAAAATGACATAAATTAGCTATTTTTAGTTTAAGTTTTTTCCGCGATTTATGTGTTTTCCGACCCTTATGAAGAAACACCGGAAAAAACGCACCTCACATCCCTGGTTACGTAGAACCTTTGGCTTCTTGGGCGGTTTTCCGCTTCTCATTTCAAAACACTAACGCATTAGCTTTGTGTCCACCCTAGCCCTAGCGAAGCGTTACACAGTGCGGCCTTATCGGAATCTCATGAATAATTTTCGCTTGTTATGTGGACCGTGCCTGATTGGTACCAGGTGTGTTATGTTTGGCAGTTTCACATGTGCTCTTTATAGGCGCTTTCGTAGCTACAAGCATTGTCAGTGTGATGCGTTAATTTGACTGGTAAAATATCAAACTGTAACTTGGTTCTAAGAGTTAGGTCGTTTTAGCTTTTGACTGAAGGTACAGTTGCTTAAGTTAGGTCGTTTCTGACATTCTGTTTTCAACCAAGTAATTAAGTATGAATTTCCAACTTTTGATATGATGTTTTTACTGCTTCCTGGAGTCCAAAACAGTAAAAAACGCAAATTTGGCGAAAACTCGAGTTAGGTCGTTTTTCCATTTTTGGGCAGTATTTTGGATCAGAAAAATTCCCCCCCCAGCCGAAAACCCAGCTACATGTATGGTTGAAAGTAACCTGAAAACCCTGTTTAGGGTTTCAAAGTAGCCTAAAAACCCTAATCAGGGGTTGAAAGTAACCTGAAAACCCTGTTTAGGGTTTCAAAGTAGCCTGAAAACCCTGTTTAGAGTTCAGGGTTTCTAAGCAGTCTAGAAACCCTATTTAGGATTTCTACTGTAAGCCTTACAAAACCCTGTTTTGGGTTGTAGGGTAGGCGAAAACCCAATTTTGTGCTGCAGAATGTATTGTCTGGGCTAAAATTTTCTTTACTTTGGAATCAAAAAGTGGCTTTTCAGGTCCCCCCAAAATCCGCTGGGGGGGGGGGACTTTTGCCGAAAAATCGGGCTTGGGGGGCCGGCCCCCCCCCTTTACCCCCCAACGACATGTATGAGTATTTAGTAGGGTTCCCACGATATATCGATATCGATATCGAAAAGTCGATATATCGACCCTTTTTCCAAAATCGATATCGATATCGATATCGCGATATTTCGCATCGATATTTTCGATATTTTTGTGTGCGGAAAAGTAGGAAAAAAGAATACTGACACCAAGTTTATTTCTCTGGAACAGTAAAAAACAGTTTTTCCTGGACAACTCAGAAATCGATGGTATAGTCAAACCTAACCGTGGCATGATAGCTAACAGAAACATCAAAATCTCGGCATTCTCAGCTTTTAGACAGCAACGCTTAGGTTCTTAAACGTCTGCCTGCAGCAAAATGAAGAGCTGCTCACTCCACAGACTTGAAGCAAGAGGGCAGAAGCAGACATGGGCTAACATTTTGGTTGAGCGGTGGCAAATTTTCAAATCCTGAGGGGTACCGCTGGGCTGATGGGTGGTTGAAAGGATCGTAAGGAAAAAAGTTAGATTTTTACTAAAGTCAAGCTTTTTGGCTTATTTATCATTAAAATAAGTTAAAATACGCTATTCTGCCTCAGCTCATTTATGCCTAGTGAGGGTGGGGCATCGGCCTGAGAGGTCAACCTTTTCATTGAAGGGCTTCAGAAGGGCCACTACCTTTTCTGCGATTCGCTACTGAATTGATATCAGATCGCTGATTGCATCAGTGCTTGACTGATAAGCAGCGAGAGCAGTTTTCTCTTTCAAATTTTCACATTTACTTGCATAACTATAAATATCGATATCGATCGATATTGAGCTGAAAATATCGATATCGATATCGATATCGAATATCGACAAGTTTTGATATCGTTGGAACACTAGTATTTAGGTATTCTTACAATCGTTGTTTGAAAGAAGTTTATGATATGTATGGCGTCGCGTGTGTACCTGTAGCTGCGTTAGTCAGTGTTAGTATACACCACTTATTGTCTAAGTCTACCGTAACAGTGTACGCGCCATAGTCTGTAATTGTAGCGTCTAGGGCGCCGCGTGATCGAGTTTTGCCGCTCGCCTTTGTTCTCTCTCACTCTCTCCGTTTGGCTACTTGGTGAGCGGTCGTGTCTTTACTCTCCTGTTTATTTAATTAATTGTTGGGAAGGTAAAAGTTGTTCTCAGATCGGCCACTACAAAGAACGGCAGCTATCCCAAAGCCCAACCGACCAACAAATGAACTGGCGATCAACGGTGGCATTCGGCAATCGCGGAAGAAAGAAAAAAGACGATTTCCGATGGAGGATGGTATATCTTCGCCTACCTACTTCTCAGTGGCGGCTACTCTCAACTTGAGGAAGACAGTTTGCGTTCTTTCACTGAACTGTGAGAGGAATTGTGTGTGTGTACTTGTGATCCAATCACTTGTACGCCGCTCCATATCTACTCATGAGGAGGAGGAAGAATCTGCTCGTTTCTACTTGGGAGCCCCGCACGCGATCTATTGTGTCATCCTACCGGAGAAGGATTCGCAGGGGTATCTGCTCGAGATCTACTCGTGTCATCCTGCCAGAGGAGGATCCATAGCGTCCATACCAGAGGAGATTTCGCAGCGTTCGCACCGGAGGAGGATCTGTAGTGTCCATACCGGAGGAGGATCCATAACGTCCGTACCGGAGGAGCTTTCGCAGTGTTCGCACCGCTGAAGTCTTCACAGTGTCGCACCAACGACGTTTCTTCGCAGTGTTGCGGCCTCGCAGCTTGATGGCACCAGGCTCATCGCAGATCAGCGCTGCCTCACACCAGAAGCGCAACTGGGGCAAGGGACCAAGTGCAAAAGGTCGGAAACCTCAGCAGCCACACCCCAGTGCTTCAGCCAACAACCAGACTACTAGCAAGAGAGGATGCCGGCATTGTGGAGATCCATCTCACGCAGACAGCAAGGATTCCAGATGTCGCGCCAGAGGTCAGACCTGCAGCAACTGTGGCAAAAAGGGTCACTTCCAGCGAGTCTGTAGGAGCAACCCTAGCTCTACCTCGCGCCCTCAAGCCAAGCAGCACTGTTGACTCACTCATCAGATGCGCAGCAATCACAAAAAGGGCCGGAAAGGTGTCAATGCTTTGCACACCCATCCACCTTATTGTGAGGTTCAAATCGCGTCTACTGACGATGCTCCAGAGGAACCACTGCGATTGATGGTCGATACTGGATCGGATGTCACTGGAATCAGTCGTGATGAGTTCCATAAGCACTTCCAAGGGACAAGACTGCAAACGGCTGACCCCATCATCAATTTCGACCAGTCTGAAATGCCAATCGAAGGACAATTCCCTGCACAACACTCATTCCAAGGACGGACTGTCAACATGTCAGTGTATGTGTTTGGTGACTCCTGCAACAATACACTAGGCATGGATGCTATGCGTGCTCTGGATCCAGTGCACATCACTATCCAGTCATGGAGCAGCACTGTTCGCGCAGTCACCCAGTCCAGCTTGCCAGAGGATGTCAACAATGGTGCTCCAGCCCAAAGTGAGCCACCAGCAGATGTCTCTGAGGGATCAGCTACACAGGTACCCAGTCTGTCAGCTAAGGACACTGAGACCTGGGAGAAAGCAGGATTGCTGCCGCTACTACACAGCTTTCCTAAGCTGACAAGCAGGGACATTGGCACTTTCCCAGGATTCAAGCTTCGAATCAGACTGAAACCTGATGCCACGGTACCACCTGCTCAACCAGTTTGCTCCATTCCAGTGTGCTTCGAACAACTTGCTGAGAAGGCAGTCAAGGAAATGGAGGAGCAAGGCATCTGGGAGAAGGTCGCGCACTCAGACTACATGCATGGAATGGTCATTGTGGCAAAAGCAGATGATCCTAATGCTGTATGCATCACTTCTGACCTGTCTCCGCTCAACAAAAACGTGGATCCTGTGCTGTACCCACTACCCAACATCCAGGACTTGCTGTACACGCACCTCGCTGCTGCTACAGTGTTCAGCAAAATCGACCTGCGGAAGGCCTACCTCAACATCGAGCTTGAGGAGGAGTCTCAATTGCTAACAACTACAGCAACACCTTGGGGCTACTATGCTTATCGAAAGCAGCCCATGGGACTCAAGGATTCTGCAGTGGTTTTCCAGAAGCTGGTTCACGAAACGCTTGCTGGGATTCCTGGATGCCAGCCCTACATCGATGACATCATTGTCTATGGAAAGACTCAGGGGAGCATGACTGCACTTTACAGCTCATGTTGCGGAAGTTGGATGCCAAGAACCTCCGACTGAACCTCAGCAAGTGCACAGTCGCCTTTGTTCTCTCTCACTCTATCTGTTTGGCTACTTGGCGAGTGGTCGTGTCTTTACCCTCCTGTTTATTTAATTAATTGTTGGCAAGGTAAAAGTTTTCTCAGTTCGGCCACTACAAAGAACGGCAGCTATCCCAAAGCCCAACTACCAACAAATCAGTTTAGTCAGATTTTGTAGAATATTGAACGTGCGTTTAAACTTTTGCTAACCCTTTTTCCTGACAGATTGACTTAGACCGGATATAACTTCACCATAACGCAACCCATTGCAGCGCAGTCTGCACCACCTTTTTGGTAAGATCTCGAGCTATGTAATGGTGTATAACACTTACCGTTTACCTCCAAAAAATCAGCGAAAAGTTAGTTTTTCTTGAAGAGGACAAGGTATGTTTAAACTTTTGCACCCCACTGTACAAGCCCCAGCTGAAAACCTATGTAGCTACACTATACTACATG
This sequence comes from Sabatieria punctata, assembly GCA_030248155.1. Classification (NCBI taxonomy): domain Eukaryota; kingdom Metazoa; phylum Nematoda; class Chromadorea; order Araeolaimida; family Comesomatidae; genus Sabatieria; species Sabatieria punctata. The sequence goes on from JASANB010003390.1 coordinate 152,498, forward strand.
TAGTAGATTTCTGAGACTGACTTGAAACGCTCAAAACACAGCGCTAACCTTTGCACATGCAAACAGGGTGCAAACTGTGCATATTATGAGTCTCCAGGTTCAACGGTGTTCAGCTGCCAACGTCAAGCAGAACTATTGCGCCAACTATACTCAGAAGCGAACGTAGACCCTAATCACGTTGTGTACATGGAGGCACACGCGGCTGGAATTTCACTAGATGATTCAACCGAACTTGATGCCATCGCCCAGGTGTTGTGCAATCGTCGTCAAGGTCCATTGCTGATTGGCTGTGTCAAGTCAGTAATGGGTCACGCAGAGGCCGCCAGTGGCATTTGTGCACTGGCCAAAGTAGTTGTTGCCATGGAGAGTGGTCTGATTCCTCCCAATCTACACTACACCCAACCCAGTCCATATGTTCCAAGTTTGGTCGACGGCCGTTTGCAAGTGGTCACTGAGGCGATGCCGTGGAATGGCGGTTTAGTGGGCATAAATTCATTCGGACTCGGCGGTTCATTCACACACGTTCTACTGAAATCCCATGCAAAGGAAGTGGGACTGAAGCAGACCTGGCAAATTCCTAGACTGGTTCTTCTGTCGGGCCGGACTGAACAAGCAGTCACTGAACTGCTGAATGCTGCTAAGGAACATTCAGATGATGTGGATTTTCTGCAGTTGTTGAATGCGCAGGCCCATCTCTGGCTCAACATATGTCCATACAGGGGTTACACCCTGTTTGACTCACCATCAGTGACTAGCGTAGAAGTAGGAATTCCTTCAGTGCTCAGTTTGTAAAATGAAGTGATCTTGCAGAAGCTTTCAACTAGAGATGCCCGACCAATCTGGTTCGTCTACACTGGCGTTGGAGCACAGTGGCTTGGCATGGGTCAATCACTGATCAGTATAGACATATTCAAAGAGACTGTTCTCAAATGTTCGCGAGCTCTGGACTCGTTTGGAATCAATCTTTACGAGATGATCACATCTGCTGCTGAAGAAACATTAACTGACCCACTGAGCAGTCTAATCTGCTGTACTGCAATTCAGGTGAGACAACATATTTCAGTCAGGCACTTAACGCCGTTTATGCTACCGACACCATATATGGCATCGGTACCTAGGGTAGTGGTAAACCATATATGGTACCCCTACCTTCGCATTAGTACGGTACCGGACCGGTACCACATATGATACCACTCTGTTCAGATTCGTACCATATATGGTACCGGCACCCATGGCCATGGGTAGGGGTACCATATATGGTACCACTACCGTATAGTGCTGTTTATAGTACCGGGTACTATATATGGCACTTAGGGTTTTGCGAAAATAAAATTGAATCCATTTATAATACCCGGGTACTATACATATGGCACCTACGAAATCTGCTCTATAAGAAACTATAACAATTGTATGTGAAGTTCTTTGCTCAAATTACCTATTTTGTGTAAAAAATAGGTTATGTACATACATCAGATGCATTATCTACTGTTTTTTCTTCATACAAACAAGGTTTACCTCCAAAAATACTGTATTTTTCGCACGTTTTATATTTATAACAGCTCATTTCAGAATAAAAATCTGTCTCCATTTACAGTACCCCGGGTACTATAAACAGCACTATACGGTACCCTAGATACCGGCACCATAAACGGCGTTAAGTGCCTGACAGTATTTCAAAGCAGGAATACACATCCTTATTTAGATTGCGCTCACTGAACTGCTGCGCGTGGTAGGTGTGCGGCCAGATGGAATGATTGGTCATTCAGTCGGTGAAATTCTCTGTGCTTATGCCGATAACAGTCTGAATCTCGAACAGACTATGCAGTGCGCATACCTTATTGGAGACAGTTTGCTGAAGAGTCGGCTCAACTCTGATGGAGCCATGGCAGCTGTGGGCATAAGCTGGCAAGAAGCAGAAACCCTGCTGCCAACTGAAGTGTATGCAGCATGTAACAATGGCGTTGACTTGGTCACTGTCTCTGGGAAGAGCAATGCAGTTAGTACCTGCTAAATACCGTCAAACTTCTAATAATAGCGCTGCGCTGCGCTATTATTTTTTCGTAATTGCTTGCACTATTATTGGAGCGTGAGCGTTTATTAATTCAATGCTACATTGTCCATCTCAGGTTTCCTCATTTTGTGAAAATACAGGTTTTTTTGTATTAACACAAGCAATCTTTATATGAGTTTTAGTCTGACTAATGTTTACAAGCTTAATCAAAGAAAATTGTCTCAAAGGGACAGTATTCTACATTGGAAACAGGTACAAAGCGTTGAGAGCTCGTTGCTGCTCGTTGGAGCGCTATTATTAGAAGAGCGCTACTATTAGAGCGTGCGCGTTTATATTTTCGGGCTGTCCGTAAAGGGCGCTACTATTAGAGCGTGCGCTTTTATTAGAAGTTTTACGGTAGTCATACAGAATATTAGTGCATCTTCAATTATTGCTTTTGAGGTGCGCGATTATGTGGCCCAGTTGCGAGAATTAGATGTATTCGCAAAGGAAATTCGCAGTACAGGCGTGCCATTTCATTCGCCGCTAATGCACAAGTTGAAGGATTTGCTGCTTCCACAACTGCAACAGGTGAATAATATGCTCAGATAGACATGGGTTTGCACTTTGATTGGTGGAAAATTTTGGCTCAAATACAGCTAAAAACTGCTGTTTTAGCAGCAATATTTTGCTTTTTTCGTGTCTGCTACTGTATATCTGCAATTTTGTTAGCCCAGAACATACATGTAACAGCTCCGGGCCGACCTGGGGGGAGGGGGGAGGGGGGTTTTCCTCAGGTAGGGGGTCGAGGGGAGTTCGTCCACAGGGGGGGTCCAAAATTTCAAACAGCTCCAAAACGCCTGGAAATGCGTTTTTAGCACGGTTTTTTTTTCAGTAAGGACGCTAAAAATCGCTATTTTAAGCTGCCAAAGAGCGTTTTAGAGCAGAAGACAAGAAAAAATGACAAAAAGGCTTCCAAAAACACCGATTTCTCTTACATATCAGCAGTGGAACGCCAAATTCGGTTTGCAAAGGCTTTTCAAGCGAATTTTAGGGTAAAAATTAGTGATTTCTGAGCCAGTTTGTTAGTACTGGAGCCGCTACTAGTAGTACTTGTATTTTCCGGTCGGGGGTCCCTCAACCTGTCTCGGAGGGGTGAGGGGGTTTGGCCTTTCCAGCAGGGGGTAACCCCCCAAACCCCAGAATACCGTTTCTACTGATTTTTGAGCGATTTTTGGTATTCTGTCCCGAAGTTGACTCTGAAATCTCCGCTGTGTGTTGAAGGTTTGAAAACTTTTTATCCCAGAATATCGTTTAGAACACTCTGACATAGCAGAAAACGAGTTCAGACCAATAAATATAAGTTATTCCCGAAAAACGAAAATAATTTAATTTTTTTAATTCCTTAAAGGGGGACGCCTGGATGTTGAGAATTTACAGTAATGCTTCTTACAATCAATTCAATTCTTTGCAAAATTTGAGTGGGACAGTGGTAAGCACAAAACAGGCCACCGAAAGCCGGTGTTGGCGGCAGGTACGAAAATGGGAACAGAACCCGAGCTACCTTGCACCTCATGATAGGAAAGAGAGGGATATTTGTAGGAAGGAGGGCACTCAAGCCGCGTCGTTGGCTCAGCGGGTAGCTCGCTGCCTTTGAGTCACGGCGGCCCCTGCATCCCTAGCGGTTGTAGTGGTTCATCCTATCGGCGCGGCAAGTTTCTTGCTGCAAAGAGTTGGTCGTCGGCACAACGCTCCACCCAGGCCACCGAAAGCTGGTTACAGCGAGTAGGTAAAATGGGAACCAACTGGATCTGCCGTTGCACCGAAGCCGCTCCACAAAGCATGCCGCGTTGGGAAGAACATCTACGATGTCAGAAGCTGTCTGAGAAACCAACTACGTATGCCGGGGAGCCCTCGGCCGTCGGGAGCTGTCAGAATTATGGCATCGACACGCCGGCCGCCCTCCTGGTGACCGGCACCCAGCAGCATGGCTAGGAGTGGCTGGCAGTGAAAGAAGGGCAACGTCCGAGATGACGAATCACGGGGAAGCGAAATGGACCTCGAGTCTGATCGCAGGCCGTAAGGCCCCCCGCACATCGGATCGGATCGGATCGGAGGGCACTCCAATGAAAGATTCTAATAAGAGCGCAGGTGTCACGAGCTGTCCGAAAGAACAGTGGCGCTTAAAAAAACAAAACAAGCTATAAAAAATTATCGCATAAATTTTGCTAATACGTAGTAACTTTTACTTCCAAAAACTCGCAAATACCTCTTCCTAAGCTTGTGAATCAATTTTTGAAGATTAGTGGTTCCAATCAGTAGGTATCGAATCGAGGTACAAAAACCCCCAATACCGAATACCAATTTGTAGTCTAATTTTACCTGATCCCTCATTAGTAGCCACATACCTATTGTTTAGGTCATTTCTGATCCAGCACCGCGAAGTGATGACTGGATTTCAACAAGCGTCCCTGAAGATCAATGGGCATCTGCACAGTTCTCTGCTGAGTATTTAATGAACAATCTCGTCTCACCTGTTCTATTCCACGAAGCCGTTCAGAAAATACCTCACGAAGCGATAATTATTGAGGTATGACAACATTGCAGATTGCTGCTTCAGTAACAATGATCTCATGTACCTTGGAAGCTTATAGGTGGCTCCACACAGTTCGTTACAAACGATTTTGCGCAGAAACGTACCCAACGATTGCACCACAATCGGTCTGCAAAGTCGAAATATGTCCAATAACCTTCAGTTTCTGATGAAGTCTCTGGGCCGGTTGCATCAGTCAGGGGCATCTGTAGAGGCAGAAAATCTGTACTCTCAGCCAACAGATAAATGCACGGTCCCAAGGGGAACGCCAATGATCGCGCCTCTCATCTGCTGGGACCATTCTCAACAGTGGCCAGTTGTCAATGCCAAGCAATACAGCTCGGGAGGAGGGCTGCCTTCTGCATGCCGCTTCTTATTTAATGCCCAAAATCCTGAGCTCAAGGTAAAATACACTGCAGACTTGACTTACTGACTAGGTTGCAGACATAGAGCATGTATGGGTTATTAACAAACAATGCAACATGTTCAACACACGCATACACACTCTTTGTCTCAACTGAACAATCTTTAGTTGGTCTTACTGACTCATCAGAAAGGGTTTATAGCTAGCATACATGTACAGTAACAGCTCCGGCCGACCTGGGGGAGGGGCTGGGGGTTTCATCAGGTGGGGGTACTGTTGTTTGGTATTGGATTTTCCGTTTGTGTATGTGTATGTGTAAGTGTATACACATTTACCTTTAAATGTGTGTGGTAATTTGTGTATACGCATTCAACAAAACAATGTGTATTTTTGTGTATATTTGTGTATGTGTATTGTACTGAAAATGCAAACTTTTTTGGTAGATTTTAGTCAGAAATGCTAGGAAAATCAAATCTCTCAATGTCTGCTGCTTCAAAACCTTGGATAGCTTTGAAATTGAGTTATTTAGGCCATTTGAAGGCTTTTTGAGGATATCTTCTGTTTATTACTGCAGCAACAACAGCTAATTCCGTTCAAAAAGACAATTCGGACGCCCATCATGGGAAACATCAAATGAAACCGAGAAATTGTTTGCAAAACTGAAAATAATAAACAAAATAAGCATAAAACTCGTGTTAATTGTCACTGCATGAGAAAGCGGGCCAAAATGGTCATTTTGCGGGCCATGAGGAAGCAAAGAATTGAATAAGATTGTTCAAAATTTACATGTAGATGTAGTTTTGATAGAAAAGAACGAATTTGAAGTCCGTTTTGCCCTAGCTCTCTTTCTTCGTCTGATATAGAACCCTGTACCTTCCAGAGTACGTATGACAAAACTCAGTGTTGCTAAATTTAAAATTTAGATACTGAAACAAATGTAAAAATACACGCTGAATCTCATGATGTTATCTATTTTTTTGTTTAAAATCGAAAATCCCATTTTTTCGCACTCTGAAATTTTTAAAGCGAAAAAAACTCAAATTTTTGTCGTAGGAAAAGTCGTTTGAATGGCTGAAAAGATGCGCCATTTTGTCCTCTTTTGAATGGTGTAAAGATATCTAGGGGTTGGATGGGGTAGACGGGCCACTTTGGCCGTTTGAATGCTCAAAAATCGATCATCTATTTTACTTTTTCTCATAATAGATGCCTTAGGATTAGTTTGTTCAGGTTATATGCATAACACTGGTGTATTGGCAAGTTCGTGTTGCCCACCAGTGAGTGTGTAGATGGCCAATGAGTGGCGGCTATGGCAGAGAGAAGTCGGACCAGTAGATTAATAATCTTTACCGGCGCACAACAGTAAATAATACAACGCCGAGGCAATCATAATAACCACACGTAGGCAGGCACGATAGCAGACTGACACACTATAATAGCGCAGGCGGCGCTTCCAGTTTACTACGCAGGCGCAATCACAGATAAGAGCAGTATTCTAATTGTGCGCCTGCTAATGGCATGTATCACACCTACGCTATACACTACGGTGTATGGCCGACATATCAACCACCCCTCCTCCTATTGAGCGAAGAGTGCTAGGGCAGTCAAGGAGTGTAGCGTTCTGGAGGACGCCCTTTGTTCTGACGTTGAGAGCGCCACACTGGTTCTTCCCGATTGATGCCCATGGGTTGAGCGGCCCGTGGCTGAGCAGTAGCAGCTGGAGGAGCGACTGGGTCATGGAAAATGTCGGCAGGTTGTTGAGGTGGCTCCTCAAACACTCGACGCATTCTTCGTGCATTCCACAACTGTCCATCTGACAGCTTGTACATCCAGTCCCCCAGCACTTGCACGACAGTGAGTGGCTTGGACCATGGACTTCGGCCCTTGGGTGTGTGAGGTCTTCTGACTCGAACCCTTTGACCCACTCTGTAGGGACCACGTCTGTCGATTGGAGAATGTTGTAGCACATCTTGTAGATCGCCAGGTGTCTCCGACCTGGTCGTTCACCTCTTTCCTCCCTCCTTTTTCGAGCCCGAACAATCTGGAATGGCAAGTGAGCAGGGCGACCCAGGAAAAGCTCGCTAGGACTCTTCTGATCAGGCTGAGAAGAGGTAGCACGGAAATGAGCCAGCAGATCGATCAGACCTTTGTAGAATGGCAGATTCGCAGCAGTGAAGGTTTGTACACCATGCTTGATGTAGCGATTGAATGATTCAACGAAAGAATTCTGCTGTGGAGTGTAGACCGGTGTCATCTCATGCAGAATGTCTCTCTGATGCACAAAATCTGCGAACTGGTGGCTAGCAAACTGCGGCCCATTGTCTGAGATGATCTTGGATGGATTCCCATAGCGCGAGAACAACTCTGCAAGCCATCGGGTGATGCTAGCAGTAGTGATGTTGTCAGTGCACAGAATCTCTGGGAATCGGCTGTAATTATCCACAACTACAGTAAGGTACCGTTGATGTGCAGGAGCATTCTCCTCAAATGGCCCCGTGATGTCGATACTGATCTCCTCCCATGGCTTGGTAGGCACATGGAGGTGCATGGTAGGCATCTGCAGCTTTGGAGTAGACTTCGCAGAGTCCTGGCATGGGACACAGTGCTTGACGAACAGTTCCATCTCTGAGTCCATGCCTGGCCACCAGTAGCTTTCACGCAGCTTGCGTTTGAATCGCACAATGCCAGGGTGTCCTGTGTGAGCCAGTTTGAGCAAACATCGGCGCAGTGAGGCAGGAACAACCAAACGTTGCTCTGCTCCTCTGGTGAGACAGGTACCATGTGCTATCTGTAGTTCCTGACGCAGCTTGTAGTAAGGCTGCAAGTCAGGAGGGACTTTCTGGCGTGATTGTGGCCAACCATGATGAACAAACTTGTAGACTTGCTGTAGTACTGGGTCCTCCTTGGTGTGCTTGCAGAACACAGCCACTGACAAGCCATCTGCAGTGACCTGTGCCACTCGAATGGCCCCAGCATCAGGGTGTCCGATTCTGGAAAGAGCATCTGGACCAATATTGTCCTGACCATTGACGTGCTGCACAGTGTAGTCAAATTCGGCCAGCCTTTCCAACCAGCGACCAAATTTCGATGATTTGCGTCTGTCCGGACAAGCAGTGAGCAGAGATTTCAGAGCTGAGTGGTCAGTGCGTAGAGTAAAATGACGACCAAGTAGAAACTTCTCCCAGTACTCACAGAAGTACATGGCTGCATAGGCTTCTCGCTCATTCGCAGCCCAGTTGCGCTTGGTTGCATCTAGTGTGTGGTGTCCAAATGCGATTGGAGTCTCCTTGCCGTTTTGCAGTTGAGATAGCACACCACCAATGCCAACCAACGAGGCGTCAGTAGAAAGGAATGTTGGGCTATCAGGATCAAAGATACCCAACTTCAGATCTTGCCGAACCATCATCTTCAGCTTGTCAAATGACTGCTGACATTGTTCCGTCCATTGGAACTTGACTTTTGCTCTGGTCAAAGCTCGGAGCGGTTCTGCTAAATCAGCAAACTTCGGCAAGAAGTCTGAGTAGTAGTTGAGCATGCCCAGGAAACTCAACACCTCTTTCGTAGTCTTAGGTGTGGGCATCTCTGTGCTGGGCTGTAGATTCTTCGGATCTGGCTTCAGACTGCCAGAACTGATGATGTGACCCAGGAAAGTGACTGACTGCACTGCAATGACACATTTGTCCATGTTCAGCCTGAGATTGACTTCATCCAGACGCTGAAGAACTGCCCGTAAATTGGCATCGTGTTCCTCTCTGGTCACACCGTAGATGAGGATGTCATCAATGTAGGAATCACAGTTTGTCAACCCAGCCAGTGTCTGCGAGACAAGTTGCTGGAAAACTGCAGCGGAATCCTTCAGGCCCATTGGGAGCTTGCAGTATGCGTACATCCCCTTTGGCGTGATGGTAGTAGTGAGCAAGCTGCTCTCCTCATCTAGATCAACGTTGTAGTAGCCCTTGCGAAGGTCCAGCTTGGAATACCACTTTGCCTTGCACAGCTTTGTGTACAGATCCCGAATGTTTGGCAAAGGGTAGCGCACAGGTTCCACAATCTGATTCAGCTTGGAGAGGTCTGTGGTGATTCGCACTCCACCATTAGGTTTGTCCACAGTCACCATTCCGTTGATGACTTTTGACCGGTCGACCTTGCGCCAAATTCCCTGTTCCACCATTGAATCGATCTCTTCCAACGTCTTGGAGAGTCGATAGAGTGGGATGCTCCGCAACTTGCAGGGCGGTGGTAGTTTGGCATCTGGCACCAGCTGAATCTTGTGCTTGAAATCGGGAAACTGTCCGATGTCATCCCTGGTGAGGTTCTTGCACTCTTGCAGCAAATGAGCAAGACCTGCCTTGTCCCAGGTAGATTGCAGTGGAACATTGACCGTCAGAGCATGAATAGCCTCCTGTCCTGCTGTATGCATAGGAATTTCTTGAGACCGAGCCTCTGAGGTAGCAGTAGAATTGTCAGCCTCCATTGACTGAACTGAGCAGGTGTGCTGGTCAGCCTGTACTGACTGCACTGAGCAGGTGCGTCCATCTAACACCATGTGTAGAGCTGTAATCGTGTCTCTTCCTATCACTGCACCGAAGAGAGTAGGAAGTACGAACACATTGATTGTAGCAGCCCGACCATTGTATGCGACTGTGGCAGGAAACTGAACACCAGCGCCAGGAATCTTTGACCCGTCAAAATTCGTCAAAGTCTGCTGCACTTTCTGCAGAGGTGTGCCACCGAAATGTCGCTTGTAGATGTCCCAAGTGATGCCAGTAATATCTGAACAGCTGTCGGTGCTAGCAGTGACAGAAGTGCTCCTTCCATCTGCTGTAGTGATTTGTACTGTACTCGAAGAGCCCTGTCCAGTAGGACTCTCAACAGCACAAACTCGGTGTTGCTGTCCAGAAGCACGCACCTTGATGGTGCTTGTAGTAGTTTGACCCCGATTTGGTCCCTTGGCACCCTTCTTCTTGGACCTGCAGCATTTCTCGAAATGGTTTGCCTTGCCGCAGTAGGAACACTGTTTTCCTTTGGCAGGACAGTCTGCAGAACCAAATCGATGTGTCGGACTGTTGCACCCAAAGCAACGTTTGTCACTTTGCTGAGGAGGTCGGTGAGTCTGTGAGTGTGGTTGTTTGCCCTTCTGTGGAGACTTCTGTTGCTGCTGAGCTCTGGCAACCATAACAGAGCTTGAGAGTTGTATTTTGGCTGTGTCCTGTCTAGAGCTCTCATCTGCTTGCGCAATTGTTTTGAAGTCCTCCAAATTGACACGATTCAGAGCTAGAATCTTCTGCTGTGTCTCTTTGTTGTACAGTCCTTGCGTGAACTGTGTAGCCAGCAAGTAGTTGACTAGCTCGGTGCGCTGAATGAAGCCCTGGGCATTTGCTGTTGGCAGCGTGATCTCGTCCAGCAAACTCTGTAGAGCTAGGAGGTACTCGTTGACTGTCTTGTGCGCTGATTGCTTCCTGCATCCAAAGTCAAAGTGAGCCCTCACTGGATTGGCTGGATGGTGGAAAACTGACTTGGCCGCTTCCAAGTAGACAGCAAATGTTGACCCGGCTGTATTCTTCCCCACTGGATGTGCACTGAATTGTCGCTGTCCCTCTACGCCAAGTAGGTTGTACAACAGCATGTTCTTCTGCACATCTGTGAGTTTCAGCGTCTGTGGCAGGCACGCATCGGTTAGAGCCAGGTAGTTGTTGAACTGCACCAACCACTGTCCCCAAGACAGCGGAGGTGTGTCGCCCTTTGTTGTCCAAAACTTCTCTGGAAGAGGAACTTGAAACTTCTGTACTTGTTCTGCCATCTCCCAGTGTTTTTGTGTAGTAGCCCACACTACATACACAAAATGATGTGAAGTTGACACGGCGAAGAAACCATGTAGTTGGCCTGTATCACCAATGATAGAGACACAACTGAGAAGGACACTTGAGGCGCAGAAACCATGTAGTTGGCCTGTATCACCAATGATAGAGACGCAACTGAGAAGAACACCTGACAGTCACCGATAGCGAGCGGCTCTTCGTTAGCAGAAGGAAAATTTTCTTCTCCACCAATGCCCGAGTGAATGACCGACCGCGTCGCCAGTTGGTTCTTCTCCACCGATGCTCGCGTGAATGACCAACCGCGTCGCTAGTTAATTCTTCTCCGACCGACCGGCGTCGCCAGTTGGTGTATTGGCAAGTTCGTGTTGCCCACCAGTGAGTGTGTAGATGGCCGATGAGTGGCGGCTATGGCAGAGAGAAGTCGGACCAGTAGATTAATAATCTTTACCGGCGCACAACAGTAAATAATACAACGCCGAGGCAATCGTAATAACCACACGTAGGCAGGCACGATAGCAGACTGACCCACTATAATAGCGCAGGCGGCGCTTCCAGTTTACAACGCAGGCGCAATCACAGATAAGAGCAGTATTCTAATTGTGCGCCTGCTAATGGCATGTATCACACCTACGCTATACACTACGGTGTATGGCCGACATATCAAACACTAATTGCAGAATGACATTTTCATGCCTCAGATAGTTTAAACAGACCATTTGCTATTGTTTTCCCATCTGCATATAGGTGTCTCCTTCTGAGGTGCACCATTTTGAGCATGACTTATGTGTGATACAGTAAGCGCCGACTCTTCTGTCAATTTCATGCAGAACGCAAAAGTTCAATGATTATTTTACATTTCTTTTATATTTTATTTTGTATTGTTTACTCAGTTGGTTTAATAGACATATTTTGAATTTGAACTTAATCGGGTCATTAGTTCAAAATATATGACTGATTGGATAAAGGTGGTTTTTATAAAAATGGTCAAAATGCCAAATATGTAGTTTTGGTTTTTTGTCTATACCAGTTGTTCAATTTCCACTAAACCAATGTATTAGGTCGAAGACAACGAAATAAATCTAATGACGATATCGACAGATTGCTCAAACCAGCTATTCCTGAGAAATAAATAAGCAAGATGTAGATTTGTAGATAGGTTCTGACTGCAATATACCAAACCATAGGTGGTTTATTCAGTTTTACAGGCAACATTAGCCATATGCGTTCCTGAATTTCTATAAAAACGACTAACTGGCACAAAGATTGCATCTCAAAAAATTGGCGGAGGCTGGCTTTTCTGGTGTGGGCAAGCCCTCAGATTTCTTGTTTTCCCAATTTCTTCTGAAAATGGCCTGATATTTTCCGCACATGGTCTTTGACTTGTGTCTACAATTTACGTACTGTAGTGTTGTTGTAGAAGCCCTGCAATGTTTTCATTTTTGTCATTTCCTACCTAGCAAATGAAATGCATACTGTACGCATTCAAAGAGCTGCATCTCATCTCTAAAACGACAGCCTGATAGGATCAAAATGTTGAACATATCAACCATGCAGAATATACCACACCACAGAACTTCGGGCCATTTCAAGAAGAAATTTGGAAAAGAAGAAACCTGAGGGCTTGCCCACACCAAAAAAGCCAGCCTCCTCCAATTTTTTGAGATGTAATTGAAAGATTTATACTCAGCCTTTGCATTCCTATTGGCATTGTTTGTTTGTGTGGTCGCAATAAACTCTTCATTTTCGTGCCGAGACCGAATTGTTTTGTTGCCTTGTCTGTAATGCCGAAGTCCAAACTCATTAAGAGTCAGTCTCTGAACCGATCGAGTATTTGCCCTTTGCCCTATTCAGACCCCAAAATTGAAAGTTGGGCGTAGAGGGCTGAAAGTTCGAACACTAAAACATATTGACAAGTTATCAATGACCTGCAAAGAATTTCCAGATTCGACGCTCCACGCTCGAGATATGGCCTTCTAAAAATCGGCCACTTAACTATGGGACCAAAATTTCGATATCGAATTTCTGACTTGCTGATCGGAATTTAGACCTAACAAACGGGGTTTTTGCGTAATTTTTTGAGTAGTTTAAGAATCTTTTACTAAATTTCATTTTTGGAAAAAAAATTTTTTTCGTCCTCTTATCGGGGGGCATAACTCGTCTGGAACCCCTCTAGACCGTTCTTTTTATTTCAGAGTATTGTAGCGCTATATCTTAGCTACACGCCGGTGTAAAACATTACGGGCTACCGGACGGCAAACACTGAAATATTTGCGTTCAAAGATTAAAAATGCCACATTTTGCATGTTTCACTGTGCCCAAAAATTTTCAACTCCATTGTTCCAGCTTACTAACTGGAGTTGAATGCTAAAAATTGATGTCTAAGCTGTACTTTTAGAGTAGTTTAAGAAACTTTCATTGAATTTCATTTTTGGAAAAAAAATTTTTTTCGTCACCCTATCGGGGGGGCATAATTCGTCTGGAACCCCCTAGACCGTTCTTTTTATTTCAGATTATTGTAGCGCTATATCTTCGCTACACGCCGGTGTAAAACAATATGGGCTGCCGGACGGCAAACACTGAAATATTTGCGTTCAAAGATTAAAATGCCACATTTTGCAAAAATTTTTTTTTCCAAAAATGAAATTCAATGAAAGTTTCTTAAACTACTCTAAAAGTACAGCTTAGACATCAATTTTTAGCATTCAACTCCAATTAGTAAGCTGGAACATGGAGTTGAAAATTTTTGGGCACAGTGAAACATGCAAAATGTGGCATTTTTAATCTTTGAACGCAAATATTTCAGTGTTTGCCATCCGGTAGCCCGTAATGTTTTACACCGGCGTGTAGCTAAGATATAGCGCTACAATAATCTGAAATAAAAAGAACGGTCTAGGGGGGGGTTCCAGACGAGTTATGCCCCCCGATAAGGGGACGAAAAAAAAATTTTATTTCCAAAAATGAAATTTAGTAAAAGATTCTTAAACTACTCAAAAAGTTACGCAAAAATCCCGTTTGTTAGGTCTGAATTCCGATCAGCAAGTAAGAAATTCGATTTCGAAATTTTGGTCCCATAGTTAAGCGGGCCGATTTTTAGAAGGCCATATCTCGAGCGTGGAGCGTCGAATCTGGAAATTGTTTGCGGTGGTTACATACATACATGTCGCTGGGTTTTTCCCTGGGGGGACCTTTTTGAAATCCCAAATAGGGTTTTGGGACCAAGTCCAAAGTGGGTTTGCGACCTTTTTTGGGGGGCCAAAAGTGGGTTTTGTCGACCTTTTTTTGGGGTAAAAAGCGGGTTTTGTCGACCTTTTTTAGGGATTCTGGGGTGAAAAATGGCTTCAAAACCCTATTTGTACCGAAAAAAGCCTTAAAACCCTGTTTTTGCATTAAAAATGCCTTAAAAAACCCTGTTCCGGTTAAAAAAAATGCCTTAAAAACCGAATATTGAAGCAACGAATGTAATAAAAAGCTGTTTTGCGCTCAAAATACGTATTGAATATGAGTTTCAGCGATAAAATACAGATTGAAATGCGTTATATTGACTAAAAATAGTTCAAAGAACCCTAATTTCGATTCTGAGGCACGCGCAAAACCCTGTTTTGACTTATAAGATTACTAAAAAACCCTATTTAGTGATTTGAATGCAGTTCTTAAACCCTGTTTAGGGTTTCTAATCAACCTAAAAACCCTCTCTAGGCTTTCTAGCCAGTGCTAAAACCCTGTTTAGAGTTTCAAAGTAACTTAAAAACCCTAATCGGACTTTGAAAGTAACCTGAAAACCCTAATCAGGCTTTGAAACTAACCTAAAAACCCTAATCAGGTTTTGAAAGTAACCTAAAAAAACCCTGTTTAGGGTTTCAAAGTAGCCTAAAAACCCTAATCAGGGTTTGAAAGTAACCTGAAAACCCTAATCAGGCTTTGAAAGTAACCTGAAAACCCTAATCAGGCTTTGAAAGTAACCTAAAAACCCTAATCAGGGTTTGAAAGTAACCTAAAAACCCTGTTTAGGGTTTCAAAGTAGCCTAAAAACCCTGTTTAGGATTTCAAAGTAGCCTAAAAACCCTGTTTAGGGTTTCAAAGTAAGCTGAAAACCCTGTTTAGGGTTTCTAAGTAGCCTAAAAACCCCAATCAGGGTTTGAAAGTAACCTGAAAACCCTAATCAGGGTTTTAGAGTAACCTGAAAACCCTGATCAGGGTTTAAAAGTAACCTGAAAACCCTAATCAGGGTTTGAAAGTAGAGTGCGAACTGGTATTGGGTATTGGGTATTGGGTATTGGGTGTATTGTGGTGTTTTCCAGGTATTGGGTATTGGGTATTGGGGTTTTTACCCCCCAATACCCAATACTAATTGGGACAGGTAAAAATAGAGAAAAATCGATGTTGACCTGAAAAATTGATCTGAAAAAAATAGAAAAAGTTGATCGATGATTCGGTTTAGGAAGCTGTTTTCGCGTTAAGGAGCCATCCATCCAAAATCCCGATTTTTCGGGGCCCCTTTTCCCCAAAATCGCCTTGCGTCGTTTCTTGGGAACCCCTTCCCCCTAAGGCGAGGTCGTTTTCGGTTTACCCCCCTCCAGAAAAAAGTGCAGTACATACAGTACTGTCATGTTTTCTTGTTACCATACTACAATCAATTGAATAGATCGTTACAACCACTCTGGGAAGCTTTTCTGTATGTAGAAAAATTTGACAGAATATAATTAAAATGAAAATAATACAATCAAAGTTCCCTAAAATTCCGAAAAAAGTGACGTCGTTTTTTGCTAACCCCTCCGTCTCCTGGTGCGTCGTCTATCGTCGCATTTCAGCCGACCCCCCTCCCCCTCTGGAAGGACATCGTTTATGAACGGCCTAATCAACTAAACGTTAGTAGAATTTCCTAAAGTGTACGCTTTTCTAAGCGCTACATCGGTAATTAATAAAAATGGTGACATTTCTAATGTCACCGTAATGTACCAATACCGTACACATGGCTATTGTGGTGGTGCACACAATTTCCGGCAGAGTTCGGATAAAATTCGCCGGAAGTACCTAAGAAACGCGATTGATTTACGAAACATTAAGTACCAAAACTGATAATTTCTGTTAATTTTACGCCCAAAATGGCTTCTAAATCCTTTCTGAAAGGCTAATTTTTCAAAATTTTCTCGCCCTGCTTGGGCATACTGTTGCATGCGTATACGCATTACGAATATCATTACGCAAAGTACGCATTGCGTTTCAGAATGCGTATACGCATACGCATACGCATACGCATTTGAATTTCATTACGCAATATTATTACGCATTCTGCCAAAAGTTTGCATATTTTTGCGTAATGCGTATGGGTACAAAAAATAGAATAGCTACCTTTTCTAATGTCTTCCAAAAAATTTAGTTCAAGTTGTTACCTAATTGTGGTTATTCTTCATGTTTTTAGAGTGAGGTGAGGGTACCAGGAATTTTCTGAGATAATTTGAAGCGTCAACTAAGTTTTGCTTGCTACTATTTAAAAAAGAGGCTAAGTTTTGAGAGGAAAGGAAACCTGTGACAAATCCTTGAATTTTAGTTTCTATTTCTACAGTTTTGGGTGACATCAGTTGTGTTGTATGCTCAAGCTATCTGTTTATGTTTCCATGTATGTTTATTATGGTTGAATGCTACTAGACTTCTTCTTGAAATGAACATTCAAACAAACTTTCTGTTCCCACAAAGCCTCGTTCTTTGTTCCTGAAAGGGCATATGCTTGCCAGTTGAAAACATACGTACTGTACATCATACATGTAACAGGTTATCCGCCGAAGGATTAAGGGTCTGGCGTCTGCTGAGCCCGAATTTTGGGAGGGGAGCTGGGCACTAAGAAACGCTCACAAATCGCAAAAATGGCACTTTTTAGGCTAAAAATCGTAAAAAGTGCGAATCTGGGCTGAAATACAGCTAAAAGGTGCTGTTTTACAGGCGATTTTGGCAATTTTTGTGTCTGAAATGGAAAAAATCGTAAAAGTTTGCTCAAAAAATTACTTACCACGAAAATCGGAGGGGGGTCGGTTTGTTACATGTATGCTGTAGATACTATCATGCAATTCTTTGAGGTCAGGAACTTATCATAAAGCCTCAAGTAGTCTAAAAAACATGGATTATATTGTTCGATACCTAAACAGCATACTGTAGAGCCAAAACAACTGTTCAGTGAAATTTCTGAATGTTTCTGAGATTACGCATTACGCATACGCAATACGCAAAATACGCATTAGTTTTTGCAATGCGTATACGCAAACTCATACGCATTTGTAATTGGAATGCGTATGCGCATACGCATACGCATACGCATTTGAAAAATCCGGTATTAAACAACAGTACTTGGGCAGCGGCCCAACCAAGCCTTTAAAAATTTTAATTGCCGTGCCAAAAATCTTTTGTACACAACTGGCATGTACCTGTCCAGTGAAATGCAATTTTTGGCCCAGCTACGCAAGTATTGGGTATTGGGGGTCTCAGGTATTGGTATTGGGTATTGGGTATTGGGGTATTGGGTTTTCTAGGTATTGTTCGCAGTCTATTTGAAAGTAACCTAAAAACCCTGTTTAGGGTTTCAAAGTAGCCTAAAAACCCTGTTTAGGGTTTCAAAGTAACCTGAAAACCCTGTTTAGGGTTTCTAAGTAGCCTAAAAACCCTAATCAGGGTTTGAAAGTAAACCTGAAAACCCTAATCAGGGTTTTAGAGTAACCTGAAAACCCTAATCAGGGTTTAAAAGTAACCTGAAAACCCTAATCAGGGTGTCAAAGCAGCCTAAAAACCCTAATCAGGGTTTAAAAGTAACCTAAAAACCCTAATCAGGGTTTCTAAGCAGTCTAAAAACCTTATTTAGGATTCCTAAGCCTTACAAAACCCTGTTTTGGGTTGTAGGGTAGGCGAAAACCCAATTTTGTGCTGCAGAATCTATTGTCTGGGCTAAAATTTTCTTTACTTTGGAATCCAAAAGTGGGTTTTCAGGTCCCCAAAAAATCCGCTGGGGGGACTTTTGCCGAAAAATCGGGCTTGGGGGGGCCGGCCCCCCCCCCCCCTTTACCCCCCCAACGACATATATGGTTACATAACCTATCAAGACGTATTAGTCCTCCAACATTGAGCGCTCCATGCTAAAGTTTCATTTTTGAGGTCTGAATACACAGACTCGATCGGTTCAGAGACTGGCTCTTAAACCTTCTCCCTCTACTATGTACTTGCCGCCGGAAGCCACTCCTCTCACTTATAATCTTTGGGTCAGTTAGTCGCATTTTTTACAAATTCAGGAACGAAAATTGCTAATATTGCCTGTAAAACTGAGTAAACCGCCTATTATTTGGTATATCAGAACATATTATTTGGTACCATTATTTGGTTATTATTTGGAACCATACATGTAACAGCTCCGGGCCGACCTGGGGGGAGGGGGGTAGGGGGGGTTTCCTCAGGTGGGGGGTCGAGGGGGGGGTTCGCCCAGGTGGGGGGTTCCAAATTTCGAAAAGCTCCAAAACGCCTAGAAATGCGTTTTTAGCACGATTTTTTCAGTAAGGACGCTAAAAATCGCTATTTTAAGCTGCCAAATAGCGTTTTAATGCTATAAACAAGCAAAAAATGACAAAAAGAGCTTCCGAAAACACCGATTTTTCTTAAATATCAGCAGTGGAAACGCCAAATTCGGTTTCCAAAGGCTTTTCAAGTGAATTTTATTCTAAAAATTAGTGATTTCTGACCCAGTTTGTTAATACTGGAGCCACTACCACCAATTGTATTTTTTGGTCGGGGGGAGGGGTCCCTTAACCTGTCTCGGGGGGGGGGGTGATGGGGGTTTGGCCTTTCCAGCAGGGGGTAACCCCCCAACCCCCCCTAGTACATGTATGTTTGGAACCATTATTTGGTATATTATCTGTCGTGTTCTTGAAGACAACAGACAGGACTTAGTAGATTTTTATAAAACACAACACAAGCCAGTTAGGTAAATACCAAAGCAAAACAATGATCAGACAAGTGAATGATACAAAAGAACGCATACAGTATCAGAAGCTGTGCGCCTTGTCACCTCCCCGATCAGTTTGAGCTTTCCCGTATTGATAAACAGAGTGACAACACGAGAACTTCTTGGGTTTGGTCAAGCGTGGTGAACGACGAGGAGAACCAGATCCGAATTGAGATTCTTCCAGATCAGCCGTTGCCGTTGGGCTTAGCTTATAGTCATCTCCAGGATCAACGTCTTGCTCAGCGCCATAACGTGGACGAAGCTGTTCAATGTGTCGGCGCCAAGTTGGACCTTTAGGCCAAATGCGAACATTGAAGGATCTGGTACCGAAAACCTTGGTTACAGTAGCTGGGATCCAGCGAGGGTCCTTGTCTTTCTTTGGTCCACAGTACAGAGCATAGCATGGAGCACCAATCGAATAAGTGTAGTTCAGTGTGGCCACATGATGCATGTGTTCTTTAACTTGTGACTTAGTGGCTTCCTTGGCCTGCATGCCCTGAAGGATTTGAGCTGGAGAGGGCAGGAGAGCGTCTATCTTGCATCGAATTTGGCGTCCATTTAGTAGCTCGCTCGGCGAAAAACCACTGGCAAGAGGTGTCCGCCGGTACTGCATCAGGAACTGCTGAACTGCTGGTTTTGGAGCCAATGAGTTTTTCTTGAGAGCTTGTTTGAAGCTTTGAATCAAACGTTCAGCAGCACCATTCGTCGCTGGATGCACTATGCCTCTCTCTCTGCACCATGCTTGAAACTCCTCAGATAGGAAAGCTGCAGCATTGTCCGACACGATCGTGTGGGGGTAACCAAAATGAGCACAGTCTTGCTCCAGCAGATCTGTCGTAGCTTTTGCAGAGGTAGAAGTTGTTGAATGAATACAAGGGTACTTTGAATATGCGTCTACCAACACCAACCAGTTGCTGCCCATGAAGTTGATGGCGTGATCGATGTGCAGCCGGCTCCATGGCTTTTCTGGCAACATCCAAGGGTGATTTGCCACTTTACTTGGTTGACGTTGGTGCTCAGCACATGATGTGCAGGAGTGACTTAAGTCTGCAATGTCAGCGTCGATTCCAGGCCAATAAACAGCTGTGCGTGCTAACTGCTTCATGCGCTGCATTCCAAAGTGTCCCAGGTGTAGGATTTGAAGAACGCCTTTTTGTAAGCTTCTGGGAACAACTACCCTTGACCCATACAGTAAACAACCATGACATGTAGAAAGGGAGTCCGACAGCTTTTTGAATGAGTTCACTGTGTAGTTTCGGTTCTCACTGCAGTCAGACTTCTCATTGTCTGCAGTGTCACTTTCCTGACTGCACACCTTGGCTTCTCCATTTGGCCAGCCCTCATGAGTGAAACGCATGACAGTTGAGATGATCGGGTCTTTAGCACTTTCTTTGGCCATAACACCAGGATCAGTTGGACTCATCTGAAGACTCACTGTCTTGATCACGCAGACTGTGTCAACATCTTCGTAACTTTCTGCACCATCAAACTTAGTGTCAGGTCCACATGGAAGACGGCTGAGAGCATCTGCATTACCATGTTGAGAAGTGCTTCGATACTCGATGTCATAATTGTACTGACCAAGCATGAGAGCCCATCGTGCCAGTCTGTTGGCTGCCATAGAAGGAGTACCCTTTGAGGGATCGAAGAGTGAGAGAAGTGGCTTGTGATCAGTCACCAGAATGAAACGACGTCCATACAGAAACTGGTGAAACTTCTTTAAGCCAAAAATGATCGCGAGAGCCTCTTTCTGGATTTGGCTGTACTTGCACTGTGCTGCGGATAGCGTCTTTGATGCATTGGCGATCGGTCGCTCACTGCCATCAGCATAGCGGTGAAAAAGAACCACACCAATCCCAACGTTTGATGCATCACAAGAGATTCCAATTGGAAGAGAAGGATCGAAATGTGCAAGCACTGTGTCAGCGCAAAGAAGATCCTTGAGCGTCTGAAATGCTCCTTGTTCTTCTGCGCCCCATCTCCAACTCTCACCTTTTCGCGTAAGACGATGCAGGGGTTCTGTGATTGACGACAGATTTGGCAGAAATTTCCCATAGAACTGGACTGAACCAAGAAATGATCGAAGAGAAGATACATCTGAAGGTGGTGGCATTTGCACAACTGCATTGACCTTTGGCCCTTTTGCGATACCATCACGAGAGAGAAGGTGACCCAGGTATTCAACAGTCGACTGTGCAAATTGACACTTCTCTAAGCGACAGCGAAGACCATTTTCATCTAGACGCTGCAAGAGACCACGCAGATTCTTCAGATGTTCAGCTGCACTTGAGCCACTGACAAGAATGTCATCTAGGTAGACAGCTACACCAGGAAGGTCGTGTGTGAGCTGCTCCATGATTTCTTGAAAGTACCCTGGAGCTGAGCTGATCCCAAATGGTAGGCGAAGCTGTAGTAGTGCTCCATGGTGTGTGCTCAGTGCATGTTTCTTTTGAGATTCAATGGCCAGCGGAATCTGGTTGTAGGCATCTGCTAGGTCAACTTTCGAAAAACCATACCCTCCTGCTAGTTTGCGCATGAGATCCTCAGGAAGAGGTATCGGCTGACGATGAACATCCAACTGTGGGTTGACCGTGACAGAGTAGTCGCCACAAACTCGAAGTTTGGCTTTGGTTTGCCCAGGAAGTAGCGCCTTTCTGATAGGAACTACTGGCGTGCCATATGCTGTGAATTGAGTTTTCTTCCAGACTCCTCGATTGATGCCGGCTTCGTAAGCTTGGTTGAGGTCTTCCAGAATTGCAAAAGGCACTGGCCTAGGCTTGCAGTAGACCGGTTGTGCATCTGGTTTGAACTTGACCTCCAACTCAAAATCTTTGAGACGTCCCAGCTCAGGTTTGAAAAGGTTTGGAAACTCTTTGCACAACTGCTGACATGCATCTCGCAGTGATTGGTCAACGGTGTTCTCATGGATTGAAGACACCATCCTGTTTGAACCAGCTGCATCAGAAGTGTCCAGAAGTGCATCGATCGAAATTCCCAGTTCCTTGATTCCAACCCGCCCAAGCAAGTTTAGTCTTGGCACTGTTGAGACAATAAACTTGAGCTCCTTTGCAGCAGTTGGTTTGGCTGAGCTGGCTGTCTGACGACTTGTGAGTGCACGAAACGTGCCTAACACTGGCAGAGTGTGTTTTGATGCTGACTCGAACTTGCCATCGATAGCTTCTAGTTCAGGTTTGCCGATTTTGATCCAGTTGTCCTTTGAAATGAAGCTGTCACCTGCACCAGTATCTGCTTCTAACAAGAGTGAGGCATTGTTGATCTGTACAGGTACTTGAAGCTCTGGACTGGACTTGACCATCTTCACTGTGTTCAGCATCTCTATGATGTGCTGCACCGGCTTAGAATTGAGTTTCTGCAGACAGACAGTTTGAATATGGCCGGTCTTGTTGCAGTAGTGGCAGGTACTGTTTTTGTGTGGACATTCAGACCTTTTGTGCGCCTTGCCACAACCATTGCATTTGGAGTTCGATTGTTTAGGTGCCTTTGTGCTGAAGTGCATAGGCTGCCGCTTTGTCATGGGCTTGGATGATGATGACTGTTTGTCTCTGGGCTGGCCTTGCATCTTGTGCACTGAGTTTGCCGGTGGCCCATAAACTGTTTCCTTCGCCACACGAGCTGCATCTTCAGTTTCGATGGCAACCTCAATAGCACGCGCGAATGAGAGCTCATCATCTTTGATCTTGAACAATGCCTTGAGCACTGCTTCGTTGTTGACTGAGCAGATGAAACGAGTACGCATCGCCTCATCCAGTGGGTCTTTGATTGAGCCGAAGTCACAGGTGACTGCATCTTGCCGAATTCTAGCTGCTAGTTCATGAACAGTCTCACCTGGCTTTCGCTGCATGCCACTCCAAAATCTGAATCTTTCTCGCACAGTGAATCGCTTGGGATGAAATTGGTCCAACATGAACTTTGATATGTCATCGATGGTCAGATAGTTGATGTCTTTGGGCGGTTTCTGCTGTGATGCGAGATTGGACAACAACTTGTACACGACAGAACTCTGGTTGGTCAGGAAAACTTGTGCTCTCTTCTCCGGGGGAACTGAATGAGCACCGAGAAACGTTATGAATCGCGACCAGTAGTCCGTCCACAACTCTGCTGTTGAGTCAAATGCTTCGAATTTTGGAATTGTCACACTGAGCGTTTTCGTACTCTGCATAGTTGTAGGTGTGACATCTGCACCATTGTCCAACAAAGCTGTGGTGAGTAGTTGTAGTTGTTGCTGCATCATCTGCACTTGTTGTTGTTGCTGTTGATGTATCAGCAGTGTCTGCTCTTGTTGTTGCTGTAGCAGTTGCAACAGTTCGCCTTTGTCTGACATCGTGAGCACGCTGGGCACTGACTTAACACAGCCGGAATGTCACTCACTGACTTCAGTCGCTCGTACTGAGTTGAACACACCGCTGTTGAGTCAGCGTTGCTGCGTAGAGTCGAAAGTAGCACCTGCGTCGCCAAAGAAGCTCTGTCGTGTTCTTGAAGACAACAGACAGGACTTAGTAGATTTTTATAAAACACAACACAAGCCAGTTAGGTAAATACCAAAGCAAAACAATGATCAGGCAAGTGAATGATACAAAAGAACGCATACAGTATCAGAAGCTGTGCGCCTTGTCATTATCAGTCAGAACCTATCTACAATCTACACCTTGCTCATTTATTTCTCCGGAATAGCTGGTTTGAGCAATCTGTGTATATCGCCATTAGATTTATTTCGTTGTATTCTACCAAATACATTGGTTTAGTGGAAATTGAACAACCGGTATAGACAAAAAACCAAAACTACATATTTGGCATTTTTGACCATTTTTATAAAAACCACCTTTATCCAATCAGTCATATATTTTGAAGTAATGATCCGATTAAGTTCAAATTCAAAATAGTTCTATTAAACCGACTGAGTAAACAATACAAAGTGAAATATAAAAGAAATGTAAAATAATAATTGAACTTTTGCATTCTGCATGAAATTGACAGAAGAGTCGGCACTTACTGTATCAGTCATGCTCAAAATGGCGCACTTCCAGAAGGAGACACCTATATGCAGATGTGAAAACAGTAGCAAATGGTCTGTTTAAACTATCTGAGGCATGAAAATGTCATTCTGCAATTAGTGTTATGCATATAATCTGAACAAACTAATCCTAAGGCATTTATTTTGAGAAAAAGTAAAATAGATGATCGATTTTTGAGCATTCAAACGGCCAAAGTGGCCCGTCTACCCCATCCAACCCCTAGATATCTTTACACCATTCAAAAGAGGACAAAATGGCGCATCTTTTAAGCCATTCAAACGACTTTTCCTACAACAAAAATTTGAGTTTTTTTCGCTTTAAAAATTTCAGAGTCCGAAAAAATGGGATTTTCGATTTTAATTGTTACTGCACGAGAAAGTGGGCCATTTTGCGGGCCATGAGGAAGCAAAGAATTGAATGAGATTGTTGAAAAGTTACATGTAGATGTAGTTTTGATAGAAAAGAACGAATTTGAAGTCCGTTTTGCCCTAGCTCTCTTTCTTCGTCTGATATAGAACCCAGTACCTTCCACAGTATGACAAAACTCAATGTTGCTAAACCTAAAATTTAGATACTGAAACATATGTAAAAATACACGCTGAATCTCATGGTGACATCTATTTTTTTGTTTAAAATCGAAAATTCCATTTTTTTGGACTCTGAAATTTTTGAAGCGAAAAAAACTCAAATTTTTGTCGTAGGAAAAGTCGTTTGAATGGCTTAAAAGATGCGCCATTTTGTCCTCTTTTGAATGGTATAAAAATATCTAGGGGTTGGATGGGGTGGACGGGCCACTTTGGCCGTTTGAATGCTCAAAAATCGATCATCTATTTTACTTTTTCTCTAAATACAGTATAGATAAAAAAAAATGTCCCATCGCTTTTTCGGCCTTCACTCAAACGTTTCGTTCTCAGTCACTTCTTTGCCGATTTGTCTCAAATTTTCAGCAAAAATTAACAACATGGTTGGCTAAATATTCTGTAAGCGTGGTGCCAAAATTCCGACTCATACTGCTTTTATGACCCGAAAACTAGGAATGAGGGTGGTCCACGCAAATTTAATTTTTTTCGGTAATACATGGAGTACAGGCCTGAAACTTGCAGGAATGATTGGTGTTGCTATTGGGCATAACATACTAAGCGGGCAGCCCTGTAGCTCAAAGGGCACTAAAATGGGGGAATTTCAAAAACATGACGAAATATGACTTTTCTTCGAAAACCGGCAAAATGACGATTCTAAAGATTTTCAATTTTCAAAAAACGCTGCAGGGATGGCTACTATGGTGTGGAACAGAGCTTAAATATCAGGTTCATTTATTTGTCGAACTTCCTGCTACAATCTATGTTGATTAACAACAGATTCAGTGCTTTGATTCTAGAAGGTGCAGATTTCTTAACTATGGGATTTTCACTCATGTTTTTGAAATTCCCCCATTTTAGTGCCCTTTGAGCTACAGGGCTGCCCGCTTAGTATGTTATGCCCAATAGCAACACCAATCATTCCTGCAAGTTTCAGGACTGTACTCCTTGTATTACCGAAAAAAAATAAATTTGCGTGGACCACCCTCATTCCTAGTTTTCGGGTCATAAAACCAGTATGAGTCGGAATTTTGGCACTAAGCTTGCAGACTATTTAGCCAACCATGTTGTTAATTTTTGCTGAAAATTTGAGCCAAATCGGTAAAGAAGTGACTGAGAACGAAACGTTTGAGTGAAGGCCGAAAAAGCGATGGGACATTTTTTTTTATCTATACTGTATATGCCTTAGGACTAGTTTGTTCAGGTTATATGCATAACACTAATTGCAGAATGACGTTTTCATGCCTCAGATAGTTTAAACAGACCATTTGCTACTATTTTCACATCTGCATATAGGTGTAGGTGCGCCATTTTGAGCATGACTTATGTGTGATACAGTAAGTGCCGACTCTTCTGTCAATTTCATGCAGAATGCAAAAGTTCAATTATTATTTTACATTTTACTTTGTATTGTTTACTCAGTCGGTTTAATAGACATATTTTGAATTTGAACTTAATCGGATCATTAGTTCATAATATATGACTGATTGGATAAAGCTGGTTTTTATAAAAATGGTCAAAAATGCCAAATATGTAGTTTTGGTTTTTTGTCTATACCGGTTGTTCAATTTCCACTAAACCAATGTATTTGGTAGAAGACAACGAAATATATCTATGACGATATCCACAGATTGCTCAAACCAGCTATTCCTGAGAAATATATGAGCAAGCTGTAGATTGTAGATAGGTTCTGACTGATAATATACCAAATAATGGTTCCAAATAATGGTACCAAATAATAATATGTTCTGATATACCAAATAATCGGTGGTTTACTCAGTTTTACAGGCAATGTTAGCAATTTTCGTTCCTGAATTTGTAAAAAAATGCGACTAACTGGCCTAAAGATTATAAGTCAGACGAGTGGCTTTCGGCTTTCGGCGGCAAGTACATAGTAGAGGGCATACATGTAACAGGGGGGTCTGGGGGGTCTGCCCCCACCCGACTTAGGCCAGACCCCCCAGATGGGGACCCCCCCCCCTCCGATTTTTCTGGCAAGTAAATTTTCGAGCAAATTTTTGCAATTTTTTACAATTTCACACACAAAAATTGCCAAAATCGCCTGCAAAACAGCACTTTTCAGCTGTATTTCAGCCCAAATTCGCGATTTTTGGCAATTTTTAGCCAAAAAATTGCGATTTTTTTCGATTTTTGAGCGTTTTTTAGTGCCCACCCCCCTCCCCCAAAATTTTGGCTCAGACCCCCCGGCCGGCGCCAGACCCCCCCAACCCCCCCTCCCCCCATCGGCGGATGACCTGTTACATGTATGGTAGAGGGAGAGGTTTAATGAGTTTAGACTTCGACATTACAGACAACGCAACAAAACAATTCGGTCTCGGCACCAAAATGAAGAGTTTATTGCGACTACACAAACAAACAATGACAATAGGAATGCAAAGGCTGAGTATAAATCTTTCAATTACATCTCAAAAAATTGGAGGAGGCTGGCTTTTTTTGGTTTGAAGCCCTCAGATTTCTTCTTTTCCCAATTTCTTCCCGAAATGGCCAGATGTTCTGTGGTGTGGTTTATTCTGCATGGTTGATATGTTCAACATTTTGATCCGATCAGGCTGTTGTTTTAGAGATGAGATGTGGCTCTTTGAATGCATTTGCATTTCATTTGCTAGGTAGAAAATGACAAAAATGAAAACATTGTAGGGCTTCTACAACAACACTACAGACAGTACGTAAATTGTAGAAACAAGTCAAGTTGACCATGTGCGGAAAATACACCAGAATTGCAAATAATTGACCCAAAAATTGTGTGCATGAATATTTTTGGGGCTGCATTTCTTGATGAGCGCAAGCCCTTGAAACCCCACCTCAAGTTACCCAAATGTTCCTGAAAATATCGTAATGGTGTGCGGAAAATAGAATAGGGAGTAGGGACAACCTCAGGCCTGTGGTGAGCGTTTCTGAGTTACAGTGTCGTCAAATGCCATTTTTGACTGTGTTGCTAACTGAAAATTATAGTTTTCAGGTTTTGATCAAAAGCAGTTTCAGTGAAGATTTGAATGTCAATTGACAGTGTTGTTGTAGAAGCCCTACAATGTTTTCAGTTTTGTCATTTTTGCTAGCAAATGAAGTGCATATGCATTCAAAGAAAAGCCGGCCTCTGCCAATTTTTTGAGATGCAATCTTTGTGCCAGTTAGTCGTTTTTATAGAAATTCAGGAACGCATATTGCTAATGTTGCCTGTAAAACTGAGTAAACCACCTATCGTTTGGTAAATTGCAGTCAGAACCTATCTACAATCTACATCTTGCTCATTTATTTCTCAGGAATAGCTGGTTTGAGCAATCTGTGGATATCGCCATTAGATTTATTTCGTTGTCTTCTACCAAATACATTGGTTTAGTGGAAATTGAACAACCGGTATAGACAAAAAACCAAAACTACGTATTTGGCATTTTTGACCATTTTTATAAAAACCACCTTTATCCAATCAGTCATATATTATGAACTAATGATCCGATTAAGTTCAAATTCAAAATATGTCTATTAAACCGACTGAGTAAACAATACAAAGTAAAATATAAAAGAAATGTAAAATAATCATTGAACTTTTGCATTCTGCATGAAATTGACAGAAGAGTCGGCACTTACTGTATCACACATAAGTCATGCTCAAAATGGCGCACCTCAGAAGGAGACACCTATATGCAGATGTGAAAACAGTAGCAAATGGTCTGTTTAAACTATCTGAGGCATGAAAACGTCATTCTGCAATTAGTGTTATGCATATAACCTGAACAAACTAATCCTAAGGCATATATTTAGAGAAAAAGTAAAATAGATGATCGATTTTTGAGCATTCAAACGGCCAAAGTGGCCCGTCCACCCCATCCAACCCCTAGATATTTTTATGCCATTCAAAAGAGGACAAAATGGCGCATCTTTTAAGCCATTCAAACGACTTTTCCTACGACAAAAATTTGAGTTTTTTTCGCTTTAAAAATTTCAGAGTCCGAAAAAATGGAATTTTCGATTTTAAACAAAAAATAGATGTCACCATGAGATTCAGCGTGTATTTTTACATATGTTTCAGTATCTAAATGTTAAGTTTAGCAACATTGAGTTTTGTCATACTGTGGAAGGTAATGGGTTCTATATCAGACGAAGAAAGAGAGCTAGGGCAAAACGGACTTCAAATTCGTTCTTTTCTATCAAATTTACATCTACATGTAAATTTTCAACAATCTCACTCAATTCTTTGCTTCATCATGGCCCGCAAAATGGCCATTTTGGCCCGCTTTCTCGTGC